>JAMAJV010000029.1:0-123072 GCA_023628835.1 Sordariomycetes sp. S4602 | reverse complement strand
CCAGCTCCAAGCTCACCATCTACCTCAGCCCCGCCAGCTCCAAGCTCACCATCTACCTCAGCTCCACCAGCTCCAAGCTCACCATCTACCTCAGCTCCACCAGCTCCAAGCTCACCATCTACCTCAGCTCCACCAGCTCCAAGCTCACCGTCCGCCTCAGCACCGCCGGATCCAAGCTCGCCATCTACCACAGCTCCGTCCGATCCACCCGCGTTGCTCCCGCCCTCTGGTGCCATGTCGTCACCGGCGGGGCCACTTCCCTCTGGCACTGCGCCGTCATTGGCAGGGACACTCTCGCCCCCTGACACTGCGCCATCGTTGGCAGGGACATTCTCGCCCTCCGGCACTGCACCGTCGTTGGCGGGGCTGCTGGCGCCCTCCGGCGCTGCGTCGCCCTCTGCCACTGCACCGTCATTGACAGGGGTGCTCGCCCCCTCCGGTGCTGCGTCGTTGTTGGCAGGGCCGCTCGCGCCCTCCAGCGCGGCATCGTCACCAGCAGGGACACTCTCGCCCCCTGGCACTGCGCCATCGTTGGCAGGGACACTCTCGCCCCCTGACACTGCGCCATCGTTGGCAGGGACATTCTCGCCCTCCGGCACTGCACCGTCATTGGCGGGGTTGCTGGCGCCCTCTGGTGCTGCGTCGTCACCGGCAGGGCTGCTTGCACCCTCCGGCGCTGCGTCGCCCTCTGCCACTGCACCGTCATTGGCAGGGGTGTTCGCCCCCTCCGGTGCTGTGCCGTCACCGGCAGGGACAATGTCGCCTCCTGGCACTGCGCCATCATTGGCAGGGCTGCTCGCTCCCTCCAGTGCTGCGTCGTCACCGGCAGGGACACTCACGCCCCCTGACACCGCGCCGTCATTGGCAGGGCTGCTCGCCCCCTCTGGTGTTGCGTTGTTGTTTCCAGCGCTGTTCGCACCCTCCAGCGCTGCATCGTTGTTGGCAGGGCTGCTCGCGCCCTCCAGCGCTGCGTTGTCCTTGGCAGGGACACCCTCGCCCTCTAGGACTGCGCCGTCATTGGCAGGACTGCTCGCACCCTCCAGCACTGCGTCGTAATAGGTAGGACTGCCGCGGCGGGCTACGGTTGCATCCACACCATCAGCAGCACCCGCGAGCCTGCCCAGCGCAGTCCTGATATCGGCGCACGACTGGTCCAGTAGCGACCCGGACTTCAGTGGCACCTCCCTGTCGGCGCCGCTCCGTCCGGCGGCGACGGCGGCCCCCGTGCTCCCGCAGGCGAGCTCGAACTGCTTCTGGAGGGCGTCGCGCCTGTAGGACGGGGCGGCGAGGGCGAGGGTGGGGAGGAGAGTGATGAGCGTTGAGAGGTGCATTTTGGGCGGTTGTGCGATCCAGGCGTGTATTGCGGTGTGTTAGGCTAGAGGTTGACGCTTAGGAGGTGCGAGGATGCGCCAAAAGAGGCAATTAGGTCGGCGTGTATGTCTTGAAAATGATCGCTCGCTGGATGTTTAGAGAAGGCACTGGGGTCTATGAATACGGGCGGCGGCCGGGCAGCAGGGGCGTTCTTAGTGTTTTATCTCTTCCCGTACCCAGGGGCACCACTCCCCTTGTTCCTGGAGCCTTCTGGGGCTGAATGCAATCGGATGCCACGCTAACCCAACCGGGGAGAAGTGGCGGGCTAGACACAACGCTGTTGGCTCGACAGGAGGGCACCGCTCGGGGATGCCTTCTTGGCCGGCGCTTGGACTCTTGAGACGCCATCCCCTATTCGATGCAAGGGAGCGGATAAAGGGTGAAGTGCAGCAGAGGCCCAATCCGGACTAGTGGACCGCCACGCGGCGCCGTCTCGTCCGTCCATCCCGGTTAAGCAGGGGCGGACCGCGTCTTGATTGGGCGGGATCGCAGTGGTTCTCAGGGCTGAGCATGCCCATCCACTGGTGAGAGGTTCGTTGACCATGTGGGTTGCGGTGGCCTGCATAGTCTAATTTTATTGTAAGCCGTCGGGCGCTCCCGATTTGTTTTCATACGAGAGCCTGGTGGCAGGAAATAGGGGAGGGAGGAAACGCTCCGGGTGCCCAAAACATTTCTGCACCGGGCCGGAAGATGCCAAGCATTTATAAGCTTCTGTTATTCCAATTCCATCCCTCCCATCACGCAGCCCAACACCCCGGAACACAAAGCTGTGGGTAGGCTGGCGATGTCGAACAGCGTTGGGCCTCGGAGCGAGAGAAGCAAACAAGTGAAATCCGAGACGCACACTGCGGTGGCGCGGAGAAAGCGACACTCTGCGGAGATGCTACGTGGTACTTGGCCAAAGGCCAGCGCTGTGGTCCGCTTGCGTAGATGCAATACTCTGAACGAAAATAGGGCTTCGCTGCGGCCGGTAGGGCTCGCTGGCGGCCCTCTGGGCCATGTACTAAGTAGAGGGGTGCATGGTGCATGGCTTATTTCGTGTGGCTGCAGTATTGGCCGAACTGCGCCGGGGAACTTCGTCCGGTCTCGTGAGAGGTGGAACACTGAGGTTGCAGAGAAATCCGTGCTGCGGCGCTGTACGGGACAAGCAAGTCGTGGGAATAACCCTCCCAGATGTTCGGAGGCCATTTGAAGCTGGCGTCGGCTTCTAGAACATGTCTTTCGTCACAGAATAGGGTTCCTTGGAATTGGGAGTCTTTTTGGCTCTGCTGGGTGTGGCCACGCCGCGCAGACGAAACCCAGAAGTAAGCTTTAACGAAGGAAGAAATTTACTCGCTCTCCCTCCCCGGAGGTATCAATCGTCATTTCCGCGCCCACGATCTTCAGACGTTCGATTTCTTTGCGTCCCTCGAAGGCCCTGCGCCACACCAGACTTGGAGGAAGAGCAGAGACTGGTCCGCGGGGCTTGTCCAATGACAAAGCGAAGGGCTCGGGCGGAGACAACGGCACAAATTCCGCAGGTGGTTCTCGGCAACGATGATGACCCGAGCACCTCCAAACCAGGAGTGAGTGATTCTTCCAGTCCAAGAGGAGCGCCTGCGGAGGATTCCTTCCGTCTTTGCCGACACACCCCCTGTAAGACGCCACACACGCACGCACGCAACGCTTGGCCGAGTTCTCGCAATGCCGCCGCATACCCCCCGCCTCTCCCCGCGGGCCTGCGAAGTCTGCACCCAGACGGACAACCTCACCCGCTGCCCAGACTGTCTCATCGTTCTTTACTGCAGCCCCGCCCACCGCGCCTCCGACCGCGCCCGGCACGAGGGCGCGTGCAGCGAGGTTGCGGCCTCACACACATACATGCAGGCCAGCGAGCGGCACCTGCATAAGGTCGGGCTGGCCTACATACCGAGCTACAGAGTCATGGACGACGAGCAGCGCCTAGCGAAGGTCCGTGTGACACCCACCTTCCTGGAGGCGCGCATCAGACACGCCCGCGTCCTCCTGCGGGAGCTCGGCTCCAATGACGGAAGAGGCACGGTGACGGGGCGCGTGGCGGCCGTGGAGTCGGCTATGGAGCACATGCTGGACGCCATCCGGCTGGAGGGGGCCGACCACCTGGACGCCAGCGACGTCCTGCCCGCGGTCTACCTCGCCCTGGACATGGACCAGGAGGCCTACGCCTTTGTGAGCTGGGCCACCGCCATCGATAAACGGTACCGCGACCGCTGGGCCAAGGTGTCCACGTCACACGTGGACTTCAGGGGCGCGGACGTGCTCGAGGGCGTGCGGGGATGGACGCGGTGCCTGGAGAGCGGGCGGGGGCTGAGACCCGCGCACGCCGCCGCGGTGCTGCTGATCAAGGTAAGGGCGTACCTTGACCTGCGAGACGTCCAGAACGCAGCGCGGGCGCTGACAGGCGCGCTCCCGGCCGAGATCGTGGACCTCGTGCGCTTCCACAGTCTGCGCGGCGCGCTGTCGCAGAGGCCGTACGTCCTCAGGCTGGACCTCGGGGGCACGGCGTCCGCGATGCAGGATCTGAAGGCGCAGATACGGACCCTCTGGAGGCTCGCGAGAGGGGAGAACATGGTGTTCTGGGAAAGCGTCGCTGAGGGGAGGATGCCTGACGGGACGGGTATACACGTGAACGCAGCCACGGAGCCCCTTTGGGAAAAGTGCCACATCACGCCGTGGCTGACCACGCCGGGGGCGACGGGCGTTCTCCACGCTTTGAGGAATGAACTTGTGGAGGGGGGACATTGAGGTGCGCTACTCGTCTTACGCACGAGCAGGGGCGCAAGCTCCTAAGCCTGTCGGTATCAGAATAAAGCCAATCGGCCGATGATACTAGTATTCCATATCCCATCCCCTGCGAAACAACTGCAAAACGCCATCCCCAACCAGCCAGACCGCGCCCAACTCCAGAACCCAACCTGAGTGCTACCTGCCCCTATACCGACAGCACGCCTCCCCACACAAGCACCTCTTATCCAGCCCCCTCCAGTACCTCCCCGAGTAGTCCACCGTGACCTCCTCTCCGCCCTCCACCCCCTTGCTAACCAGCACGACGCTCTGCGCGCCCCTCCACACGAACCCCTGGAACTGCGCGTTGGCCCTGCAGCTGTGATTCGCGAACCGCGTGAAGTTGCCCCGCCGGCCCTGCCACACCTGGTACTCGCGCCCGCCCCGCTCCCCGACCATCACGTCCACGCCGCGCACGCCCGCCGTGACGACGCCCACGAACTCGCCGATGGCGGCCCCGCGCGGGAGCGGGACCAGCGCCTGGATGCCGTTGCGCTTTCCCGTGGGCGTGTGGAAGACCTGGATCGGCGGGTGCGGCCTGGGGCCCGGGAAGAGGGTGGGGAAGCAGGTGCAGGCGTTGGCCTGCGGGTCGTCGTCCTGGTGCATGCCGCAGGCGAGGCAGAGGTCGGGCTCGGCGCCCGGGGGAGGCGGCATCCAGCGGGGGTCGTCCGCGCCCCACACGTCCACGTCGAGGACGCACTCGTCCATGTGCTCGAAGGAGAAGGACGGGTCCAGGTCGAGGTACGTCAGCCGGAGCGGCGTCGGCTCCCCGCCGTCGGGTTGTACAACCCAGTCGTGCGGATGGCCCCCGAACCTAGGCCGCGTCTCCGTCTCCCCGACGACGGTCAGGAGCTGCCGCCAGCTGGGGTGCAGCGTGTCCGCCGCGACCTCGAACCGCTCCCGGCACGCCCTCAGCCTCCGCATCGGCCCCTCCCCGAAGCCGGCGCGGTACTTGCAGAACCGGTATATCCCCATCCCCGCGAACACCAGCGCCGCCCAGCCGCCCGCGTCGCGGATCTCGCGGTAGCCCCTCCACACCGCCATCCTGTTCCGCAGCTCCTTCTCGGACCACCCAAAGTCGCCGCACGCGCGCACCAGCGCCGCCTTGTGGCACTTGGCGTGCGACAGCCCCGGGTTCGACGCCGCCGTCCGCGCGGCGTACGCGTCGAAGTGCTCCGTCCAGCGCGCCTGCACGATGACCTCCACGGAGCGGCACGTGCGGCTGGCCTGCGTCACCCGGCGGCACAGCGCGCTGCTCCGGCTGAAGGCGGAGCCGCCGTCACCGAGGCCGGGTGGGCTGTGCGAGGCGGACAGCGGGGGCGTCGGGGGCGCGAGCCCACCAGGTGGGAGGTCACGCGGCGGGGAGAGGCTACCGTCGAGCGACGAGGTGGTCAGCGCGGCGGTGAGGCGCCACTGCTCGAGCAGGCTCCGTGGCTCGAGGGTTATCCCGCCGTGGATCTGCTCCCAGATGCCCGTGATGAGCTTGCCGACGGACGACTCCTGGGGAACGGGGACGCTGGGCTGCGTCTTGGCGCGCTTGGGGAAGCGACCGTCGCTTAGCTCGATCTGTCGCTTGCTCTGGGGGGGTTCCTGGGCGAGGGGGACGGCGCGGGAGGGGCGGAGGATGCTCAGGGTGCTGTGGTAGGCTGGACCGGTGTCCGGGCTGGGCTCTCGGGATGACGGGGTGGGTGAACGATGAGATATGAGTCCGCGGCGGAGGGGCGGTGGTATGGTCTCTGATTCCTGCCGTCCCACTTCTTGGCTATGGTGTATATTAAGAGTTATAAACTCCGATATGTCGATAGTCCGCTGGGCCAAGGTCAGTCCCCCAACGCTATGTGGCGCACTCGGAATAGTAGGCAGCTTGTGCCGCAACATACCGACATGATTGGCTGCTGCCGCTCCGAGCCTATGCTCCCATCCTCGCAGCCATCATGGCCCAGAAAGGCATTCACTCTCAAAACTGGCGCATGAAGCTCGCTCTCCGGCAGCCGCTGCAGAATCGCGTCGGCCAACTGGTCAACCAGCCCCTCTCGAAGGCGCTCCCGGAGGGCGTCGACTCGCTCCGGCGGCGGAGCCATGATTGCGGTCGGAACTTCGGAGTTGCGGGTGGCATAGGAGCAGAGCGGGGCTGGTGCGGCGAACTTCGGCTGGGGCGAAGGATTCAGACGGCGGGGCAGTGGGGATTAGTCATTTCCGGCCGACAAGCACACACGCCGGATTAAGCTGCATGTGTGTTACGCTACATGGTTCAGAATAATGGGTATTATGAAAATTATGCCCGACCGAGTCTAAGCCTGTACGCTACGCTACAATTGAAACCAGGTAGAACCCAGGTCCAAGCCGCCAAAGCCTAACCAATCAAACAAAACACCGCCAAAATCCTGTCAGGGCAGCACACAGCCGCGGGAGAGTGCCGACACCGGCAGGGATCACAACGGCTCTAATGCTGGCAGTCCGAGACGTAGTCGATGACGACCTCGCAGCCGTCATCGTACCTCTTGTACCCGCACTTGCCGCAGCCCGAGTCCCTGATGTCCTGGTAGTCGTGCCACATCTGGTTGCCCGAGAACTTGCAGTCGGGCCCGCCGCGGACGAAGACGCCGCAGCCGAACTTGGCGAGGTTGGCCGTGCACGAGCCGGACTCGGCGATATCGCTCCTGTTTCCCCAGTTAGTGTGCTGCCAATTTTCTGTTCCCGGTACGAACGGACAAGGGAAGGGGGGAGGGCGGTGATTCTGGGCAGTCACTTACTCGCCGGACCCGTAGTTGATGTCGTCGTTGCGCTCGAGCTTGTCGTTGACGGTGATGTCGCAGAACTTCTTCTGCATGGTGCTGCACAGCTCCTGGCCGCCGCAGTGGTACGAGGGGCTGGCGACCGCCGCGCCGGCGAGGGAGAGGGCCGCTGCGAGGATGGTGAACTGCATTGTTGCTGGGTGGCGGGTGGAAAGAAGGGCGGGCTGAGGGCAGGTTTATTAGGATGGCTGTGGTTGCTGTGCTGGAGATACTGAAGGGATGGAGAAGGTGGACGGTATGAAATAAGCATCGGGATCTCTAGTTTTTATACTTTCCTTCAAAGTTCTGGAATGGCCGTGACCACGTCGACTATGAGAGCGATTTAACCTCCTAGTTGTTCCTACCGGGGCGGTTACTATTACTGAGATGGGGATTATCGTGGCTCATGCTAGGGTGGAATCCTACAAGGCGAAGCGTGGGTCAGTTGCGGGATATAATTCAGTTCCATCCGCGCTATCCAGGTTGTTGAGAGCCTACGTCGTGGACAAGTTGGTCCAGGACTCCGCTAAGACTAACGGTTTCCAACTCACCGGCCCACTTGCCAGATTTAAGCCCTGCCGCCAGGGCCAGCTCTGAACAATGGGGCTGCAGTTATGCCCCTGCAAGCCAATCTCGAGGGATCCTCGGTCGAAGCTAAAAGTGGCCAGTGGGAAGCGGGTTCTCCACCACTTGTTGATTAGAATGTGCAGCGATTATCCACTCGGCCTCTCGTAGGATCAATATAATCTCAACCTCGGTTGCTACGAGCCTTGCGTATTATCGGACGCAGCCTCTACCAAGGAATGCTCGTGCTGAGGACTGTCGGCGGCTGGGAGAGAGTACGTCATAGTCCGGACGTGGTCGTACGACGAGTCTGACAAGGGACTAACAACGAATGCACCAAGACGTCCAGCATGGGCCCCGCGAAACGGCACGATTTGCCGGTTTGACAGGGCAGGTTGCAGCAAGGATGGATCAAGCGCTGGTTGACCAGGAAGTGATTATCAGTCCAGAAGGACTATGCCAATGTCCAGGCAAGGCAGATCTTTCCGTATGCAATCTGGGGACGGCCCCCTAAGATCGGCGACGCCCACCCCGTTTCCAAATTCACTCAGTGGTATTTAATCAAGAGTTACTCGGTAATCGGCGCATTTTAAGAAGATGAGATGAAATGTATCTGGATACCCGCCCCATGGGCCCACCTCCGTAGAAGGCGGAGCCAGCACCCGACCCCATTCGACCGCCCGGTATCCTAATATAAGACATATAACGGGGTAGACGGTAGACCGCCAGCCGCAGCGTTAGTATGTCTGCGCCACAAGCGTGGGTGGGCCGTCATTAAGCTCTGGTGGGAACTCTACTTGGTAGCAAAGGTCGTGTTGTCCGCCGAAGACACCGCTGATTGGCCTCACGATATTGTATACAGCGGGGCCGCCTGTGGGGCAGTGATAAACCTCGATACGCCAAAGGATTTGTGATCAGCGCGCTGAAGCCCGGCATTGCCGAACCCCCGAAGTCCCCAAGGAGCCATGACGATCTTCAGCTTGTGAGCTGGACCAAATCCTGGAGCTTCCGCCAGGATCGCTGGTGGGGTCCCAAAGTCCCAGGCCTAACCTTTTCAGATCCCGAACACGAGGCAGGGTTAGGGTAATGGTATGCGGAGATCCGGCCATCTCAACAGGAAGCCCGTTCCTGTCAATCGATCGTCGGTTTGAGTGCTGACAGGACTCGGGAGTTTAAAATATTTATTCCCGCAAGCAAGAAACAGGCCATCACTCACCAAGCAAACCTTGAGGTTCTACATATCTATATGTAAGCGATAGGTCCCAGCGCGTCTTGATCTTACGTGGTCCCATGGTGGTTAGCACTATACTTGCGTGCTAGCTAAACGTGAATTGATGCTCTTGTATACTCTCGTACCCGATTTCAACATCTCACCCCCCCGTGGCCTGTACACCCACCTGATCGGGACCCTGACCCCATCCACCTGGGGAATCCTCGACCCCTACCCGCCTTGGCATCCCCGCAATCGCTTGCGGGTCGTGTGCCACCGGCATTTGGAATCCCCTGCCGATCGGGCCCCTTTCGGCTACTGTCGATTTGCTGCAAGTCTGCGGCCGGGGTCGGTGCCTTGTTTCCTCCACACGCGCCGCCGCATCTTTGCGGAAGGATCGAAAACAGCCCCGTCAGTGGGGTGGCGAGCACCAAGTCCGCCCTAGCCGTCACGTTGGTCACTCGCCTCCATACCCCCTGCGTACCGAGTGTGTACTTAGATACAATTAACTCATGTCAACGAGTGGCGGGCTCCGCAAAAGTGCAAGTACAGTATTGCCTCGTGCGCCCATTCTGTCACCGCGGAGAAGATTGCAACGTCAACGGAAGCTCCGCCCGCCCTTGTGCTAGTATCTGGAGTGTTCTAAAAATAGAGGCTGCCTCGGTACGGAAATGGCAGGAAATTGACCACGCCCCCTTACGATCCACGAGAGCTCTTGCCAAAGCATAGGGAGCATGGTTTTTAGGGAAAGCCCATTCCAGCTGATCTCGTGCTACTGATCGGCACTCAGTAACCGTAGACCCCGCCGTCTCCACGGAAGTTGCAAATTTTTGCCCCGTGTCGGAACCCAGTGAACGTGGCAATCTTCAGGGATCACCGGCCCCGGCCAATCCAGCCACCGTTGAGTCGAGCCAAAACAACTTCTAGACGCAGGTCTTTCGGAAGTTTTGATAGTGGAAATAATTCATTGCGCCTCGAGCAGGACCAGGCAGTCCAAAGTGTTCATACAGGTCATAATCCATGTTGTCATCTACCCCTATCCCAATCATACCTCCAACTAACACTTCTCATCCAGTCTCCGTCGCTGGGACCCTCCCGCCCATCTTCCAATCTCGACTTCCTCCACCGCCGTCCCCCTCCCGCGCTGGTACTTCCCCCTCTTCAATACCCGACCCTCCTCCATCAAAAAAGACGCACACCCTGTCATCTCCAAACGTCATGTTGCTCGCCGACGCCGACGCCAGGTCCAGGTACGTCCGCCCAGGCTTCAGAAGCCAGATACGCCCCTGCTGCGAGGTGAACCCGCTCGAGCAGCTCCACAAGATAAGGGAGAGGCTCTTGCGGTCGGGCGGTGCCAAGAGTATGAGGTCAGTTAGGAAGGCGCCGCCATCGGAATTTGCGCACTCGGACAAGGTCTCGTTGGTGAATAAGGCACGGTGGTCCTACGTTGTTACGCAGATGGGCGTATTGGGCGCGAAGTCGAGCTCTGAATATATGTGTACGCCGTCAGACTGGTGGTGAACCGCAAAGGGCAGAATAAATGGAAGATGCCTCACCCGTCGGGCTCCAAAGCAGATTCTCTCCGACGTCACACGGATACTGCTTCAGCTTTACATCCCCTCTACCCACGTACAGTCGTAGATTCTGCCTATTCCCTGCCGGCGCCGCCACGATGGACGAGCCGTCCTGGATCTCCATCCTCTGCCGCACCGTTTGCCAGGGTTCCCCCTTCATCTCACCTTCTCCACATACCTGGCGACCGTCAGGGAGTTGGCGCCAAAGTCCTGGAAGAAGTCGACCAGGATCTGGAGCCTCGCCTTGAAGTCTTGGTACCAGTACGAAAAGAGCGACGACGCGTTGGAGGGGGTGTACTGGCCGCTGCAGTTGTCGTTGCCCCAGACTCCCTCTTGAGTTTCGTATGGGGACTAGCGCAAAATCACGACGAAGCAGACGACGCCCACCAGTATCCGGAACAGCTTCTGCCCGATCCCGCATATCGTGTGCGGACGAGGTTCCACATCGTGACTCGCATCCGGCGTGCTCTGGCCCTTGTTCTTGGTGTCCCATGCGTACGCGTACGGCTGGGTCGCATGACCATGCTCGGCCCAGATTGTCTCGGGGTCGCTGCGGCTGTTGTGGACTTCGGGCCCATAGCTCTGGACGAGGGCCGGCGTGGCGGACTTCGTGACGACCTAGAGGTGGCTGTAGTCTGGTCGCTGCGGCGGGAGCGGAGCCTCCATGGTAGGCTCGTGGAATTGTTATTCAAAAAAAAAAAAAACAAGGGATCGTAACATGCTAGTTTGAAAGTGGGCGATGCCATGTTGCGTTGCATCCCGAAGGACCGGCAGAATCACACCCCAGGAACTTGTTGAGCTTGTTTTATGGATACCTTACCGTTTTCTCGGTAAAGCACTCCTGTTCTAGGATGCGGTCGTCCCAAGCGGCCCGCACTTGACACGCGGTGCGAAATCCCCAGCGCCCTAGGCGGAATGGAATTCCGATTGGGCGTAATTCCGCTTCACCTTTCGGTTCGATCCTTCCTATCCGTGTTCAATTGAGCGCAGCAGTGAACCGTGGCTCCAGCTCATAGGCCAATACGCCTGGGACGCCCTGTGCAGCACAGGGCGTCCCAGGCTGTGCACCCGCCCGAGGGCGCCTAACCTGTCGCGATCCGGATCTTGGGCGGCTTGGCGTGTATGATTGGGCTGCTGGGCGGCAGACGACGTGACACAAAAATCCGGATTGTGTCAGACCCAGTGTCCTTTTCCGGCTATTCTAGCCGTCCACAGAGCCATGTCCAGGCCGCGTTTTTTCCCTCCTGCATCGTCATTTCCTTCTTGTTTCTTGCGGCGCCCTTGATGGCTGCAAGTGCGGGACGCCATGTCGACCATCCGCTGGGCGACCGGGCCCTTTTCATTTCTTTTGTGCGCCCTTGGCCTCGCCCAAACGGCGCATTCTATTGCTGCCCGTGCGCAGGATGAGGTGCCACCGTGGCAGATGTGGGGGCCCTACCGCCCGAACCTCTACTTCGGCGTGCGGCCACAGATCCCCGAGACGTTCCTGATGGGGCTGATGTGGGCTAGCGGCGAGAGCCAGGACGAGATGCTCAAGAGTACGTGCCCTGCTCTACCCCAATCACCTACCCTTTCGCTACTCCGACCCCGTTTCATCTATCGCTCGCCTATCTAACAAGTCATCCTAACAGCCCTGCGCGATACCTGCGAGCAGGACGATGGCATGCAAGGGTACGGCTGGACTGAATACGACGCTCGCACGGGGGGCTTCCAGACGATCCACGACGCGGAGCTCCACGTCGACCTGACGACCGAGTTCCTCAAGTCTGACGACAGCGGCAGCTGGTCCGTCCGGGTTACCGGCACGCCGAGGTCGGATGCCCCCGACGACCTCACCACGACCATCGTATTCCACGCCGCCATGGAGAAGGCGAGCCTAGGCTCGAGGTCGCTCGACTGTGGGGACGGGGGTGAAAAGGTGCGACGCCGGCAGAATGTGGAGGCCGAGTGCCGTGGCGAAGCTCCTGGGCTCGGGTCATTCGAATTCTCCGTCACGATGGATGACAAGGGTGTATCTGTGCACGACACGGTTGTGAATAGCGTGGAGGCCGACGAGGACAAGATTTGGCAGGCTAAGTGTATGAACCTCCACGTGCAAGACCCTCGTACTGGTATCGGGACTAACATTATTTGTGCGCTGCAGCTGTTTTCACGGACCAAGTCAAGGACGTCGAGGGTGGTGCCGTGGCCGTGGAACACCGTCCCGGTGTCGGGAATATGCATTTCATTCAGATGACCTTCAACGGTGCATTTTCTGCCACGTTCGCATACCGCACCTCAGAGGGCACTCTTCTCGACTGTAAGTTAGAACACCGCGATAGGAGTAGAATTATCCGATGTGCTAACCCTCCTCCTTAGCGGGCGAACTTGATACTGGCCTCCGTGACATCCAATCCACATTCCCCACGAACGTCGACAAGGCGTTCCCCCGAACCGCCCCTTTCGACCAAGATAAATATGCCAACTTCACACAAGCCCTTCTCTCAAACCTGCTGGGCGGCCTGGGCTTCTTCCACGGCGACAGCAAGGTGGACGACTCCCGCGCGCCCGAGTACCAAGAAACAGACCTGAACTTCTGGGAAAAGGCCGAGGCCGCGATGGACCGCGCCGACATCACCACCGCACCGCCCACTTCGCTCCTCACCTTCACGCCGTCGCGCCCTTTCTTCCCCCGCGGCTTTCTCTGGGACGAGGGCTTCCACCTCCTCCCCGTCCTGGAATGGGACCTCGGCCTCGCCGTGTCCGTCCTCCGAAGCTGGCTTGACCTGATGGATGAAGACGGCTGGATTGGTCGGGAGCAGATACTCGGGCCCGAGGCGCGGAGTCGCGTCCCTGAGAAGTTCCAGGTGCAGTATCCTCACTACGCCAACCCGCCGGCGCTTATGCTGCCTATCCCCACTTTGATAGCGAAATGCACCGGAGCGTCGCCATACTTCGGGCATCCGTCTAAGTATACGTCCTCGGTCGACGAAGCGCATAGCATATTAAAAGAGCTCTATCCGCTCCTCGCGCGTCACTATAACTGGTTCCGGGACACTCAGGCGGGCAATTTCAGCACACAATACCCCCGCCCGGAAAACGCCGTGGCCGGGGAGGGCTACCGGTGGCGCGGAAGGACGCCGGAGCACACGCTCACCAGCGGGCTAGACGACTACCCGCGCGCCAACCCACCCCACCCCGCCGAGCTACACGTCGACGCCCTCTCATGGGTCGGCGCCTCGGCACAAGCCCTCCAACAGGCAGCGGACTATCTCGGCGAAGAAGAGGATGCGTCTACCTACGAGGGACACCTGGCGGACGTCAAGCAGAACCTCGACGCGCTGCACTGGGATCCAGACGAGCTAGCGTACTGCGACGCCACCGTCGAGGGAGGAGCCTACAGGCGGGTGTGCCACCAGGGCTACGTCTCGCTCTCCCCGCTCCTCCTGGGCCTCCTCGACGCCGAGCACCCCAACCTCCCGCACGTCCTGGACATGCTCGCCGACCCGGAGAGGCTGTGGTCGCCCCACGGCGTGCGCAGCCTAAGCGCCGCCGACGAGCACTACCGCACGGACGAAGACTACTGGCGCGGGCCCGTGTGGATGCACCTCAACGTCCTCGCCGCGCTGCGCCTCCAGGACATCGGCATGCAGACGCAGGGTGGGGAACCGGCGCCGGTGCAGACTAGGGCGGCGTCGCTTGCTTCCGAGCTGAGGGACAGGGTGGTGGATACGGTGTACAACAGCTGGGAGGAGACTGGTTTCGTGTGGGAGCAGTACGACGATAGGACGGGGGAGGGAAGGCATAGTAGGGCGTTTACGGGGTGGACGACGTGTGTTCTACTGCTGATGGGCCTGGGGGATTCCGAGCGAGCTGGAGAGAGACGGGAGAGCGGGGGTGCGTCCCTTTCTGCAGCGCCCGTTGCTGCGTTTGTGGTATGTGTGCTCCTCCTCGTTGTGTTCAGGCGGCAGGTGGTCGGCGTCGGCGGCGTGGCGGTGAGGTATTGGCAGGGCCGGAGGCGGAAATGGGAATCAGGACGGCGGTATGACGAGGTTATTGACTTGGACGACTACGGGCCATGATGTTTTCGGGCGTTTAATGCATAATAGAGACGGGATTTTCGGATGGGGAACTGTAGCAGAAACACAGTTATGTTTATGAAAGGCGCCTGGTGCCCGTGGATGGAATTCCGCGATCGGTCTGTTGGGGCGTTTTAAGGTTTCGGACGTCAAGGTGGATCGAAAGTCTCAACCGAGCGCAGAATTGCGGCCCATAACGTCACTATTACCCCTATCTGGAGACAAAAGAGCCAAAAAGTGTCGGCTCCAGCTTTTTGGAAAAAAGGCATTTTCGGTTCAGTTAGAATACAGAGAGGTAACTGCAAACAAACCGACAACATCTCAAACGGAGAGCCCTGAGAGAATCTTACGAAAGCCGAATCATACCGACCCTATCCGCCGCGGAAACCTCACAATGAAGGCTAAGGAGGAAGTCATTTCCGACTTCAACAGCATCGTCAACATGACGGCGTCGGAGCTCGAGGCGTGGCTCAAGTCCGACGACTCGAGCTCTGCGGGGTGGCCCAAGGACGACGGCAGTGGCGAGAGCGTCGGCCACGACAGCGGCCGCAAGATCGTCGAGATCTTGAACTCGAACCCCGAGAAGGACCCAGACAAGTACACCGATGAGGACGTCGATCATATGCGGAGGGTAGTTGCGTACTGGTGAATGCCGTCAACCCTATGTGGCGAAGGCTCCGCTGACCGCAGCCACGACAGCAAGCGCCATCTCGCCCAGGAGACCAAAACAAACAGGAAGAAGACTCCTGACGAGATCAAGAAGACAAAGTCCTACGTATGTTAATACCCCCATCCCCCGCCTAAGAAGTCGCTTATTTAACGGATGATAGGCCTCGTTGAAGAACTGGGGACATGACTTTCTAAAGGCACAAGGAGAGGAGGCCTCCGACGGAGACGACGAAGGCGACATCACTTCGGAGAAATCCGAGGAGGGGGAAGACGTGGATGATGAAGACAAGGGTGTTTCGGAGCTTGAGACCGGAGAGGACGGGATTGATGGCGATTCGGACCATCATGGAAAGGGGGGCCGCGCCGGCACGAAGAGGAAGCCGACCGAGGAGGAAACAAAGCCGTTGAAGAAGCGAGAAACCCGCAAAGGCTCGGGCGGCGAGTCTGGAGACGGCGACATAGTCAAGGGCGACACCGTGAGCTGGAAGTGGGGCGGAGGCCACCCCAAAGGAAAGGTCCTAGATGTCAAGGAAGAAACGTGAGTCTTTTGAAGTGGCACAATCTCCGCATGGACGCTAACATTTAGGCTCCGCCCGCAAGGGCAAAGATCAAGTCGAAGAACGACAACACGATCACTCGCCACGGCGCGCCAGATGACCCGGCGGTCGTCCTGGACACGGGGAAGTCCAAGGCTATCAAGCTGTCGCACGAGGTGGACAAAGAGGCGTAGACATTAGATCCTCGAGTTGTCCTTACGTCATAGAACGTGGATGGGCGAAATGACTCAATCTCATCAACCAGTGCATACAAAACGTCGACTGCTAGCAACCACAGCTGTGACTTACTGTCGGCGACCAAGGCCGACCGAAACCCCCGTATCCGACAAGGTTTCCCAAGATCGCAGGCCTCCCCCCCCTGAATACGCGTGGCGGATCCTTCGGTTTAGATGATCTATTTTTATTGCAGGGCTGTGCCGATCCATCGCTCGATGAGCCGTGCGATCCGGATCCGGTTTCGTGTCGCGTGCCGATCCCACAACGCTGCTCCTCATCCAATCCCTGGGAGGTGTGGAGCTCGCCCGGTGGGTATGTCCCCACGACGACCCCGACTAGGAAGCAATGTCGGAGCTCCCAACTTCACCTGCTAGGAGTGAAATTCCCGCATCGCAGGGGGGGAGGCCCCATACCCCAGGGGCTCGGCGGGGCGCATCGCGGTGGACGAGAAAGTGCGGGTGGGTTCAGGAGGTATTTAAAGGGATCTAAAGTCTCCAGGCCTGCAGCCAACGCCCGCCCACGATCCGCTAGAACCCTATCTTCTAACTACCGAGAACGAGATACCGAAACAATGAAGGCTACTTTCATCCCCGTCGTCGCTGCCCTCGCCGGCATGGTACGTGCGCTCGAGAGCCCCCAGTACCGAGAATGTTCGCCAGGCTAACACGGCTGAGCAGGCCTCTGCCGCCACGGCAGGCAAACCCCTGGCCCTGAGGCAAGATCCCGTAAGTAGTGCCCAAGCCCGAAAGAGCCTTATTCCCCGATACGAGAAGTCGTCTGACCGAAACTTCTTGTTACAGCCCAGGAGGGGCCACATCGACGAGTTTGACGCTGCCAAGGAGAAGGGCACCGTAAGTTTGCATCCCTCCTCCCCCTACATTGGCACTCTCGCCCAAGCGTGGGAAGCCCCTTTCCTTCTAACGAGGCGTCGGCAGGTGACGAACTGCGCCAACGAAGCGTTCAAGGACGGAGCCCCGTCGCCCAAGGACTGCGAGCCCGTGATTCAGTGGTACCGGGACAACCAGGACGGCCTGGTGGACAACGCCGCCCCGGCGGGCAGCCAGGAGACCATCTACTGCCTGGGCGACTGCGCCCTCCAGCTGTTCAAGGAGAACGACGTCGACATCAAGAACGGCGCCATCGCCGACGCGGCGCAGAAGATCGTCGACACGTGCAGCGACGGCGGGGACGGGGCCTCGGACGGCGAGCTCGTCGCGGGCGAGGGCGATGGGGAGTTCTGGCTCGCCGTCCTACCGCGCTGGGGAGGCGCTTGCAAGTGGGACTGAGTGACGGGGATACGGAGGGGCTGGGTTGGGGTGCTGCCGGCTGGGCGAGGCGATAGACCTGGTGGTGTAGCCCAACGTGTAGTATAACGATAATCTTTCTGCCGCTTACAGAGAACCTTGCAGTGGACTCGTAGGCTCCATATCCTTTTTTTCTTCTTTTCCTCCCATTCCCCCCCTCATTGGGAGTCTGGGCTCTCTGCTCTACTACTTGGTTTAGTACTTGGCGCTGCTTTGGTTTATTCAGCTACCTAGGTATTTCGCATTGGTCACGCATTCTACCGCGAGGAAAACAGGCAGAGAAACTACGTCATCGGGCCTGGGAATGAGTAAAGTGCGGAGGAGGCGATTCTCAATTCGCTTTGCACGGCAGAAGGAACGGCGGCGTACAACCAGCAGAGGGGTGAATAGTGAGCTAAGCACAGCGGACGGATCACAACAATTAGACTGCTCGTTTCCATTTTTACTCGGTATTAATCTTATAAGCTCTACCCAGGAGTACCCACATAGACCATCGACGCCATGATCCTTAACATCGCCGCGAAATCCCTAACATGCAGCCACAAAACCCCGTAATTTACACCGGCACCGCAACAACAGCCCCCACCATCTCCGTCAATGTGTCGCTAGTCTTCACCTCCCTAGGCATCCTAAATCCCTCGCGATAAGCAAGCCGCTCCTCCTCTGCAATATCATTAGCACGCGCCCTACAAACGAGTAGGACATCAACACCACTCACCAAAGAAAGGCTTCACCCAAGCCTTCGGCGCGCCGCCCTTCTTCTCATCCCATAGCGTAGTCAGGTACAGCCCCGTCGTCCCGGGACTCCCATTACTCTGCAGTTCAGACTCCTTAAAGTCGGGGTTCGCCTCCCTCGCAGCCTCCTCGCGCGCAGCACGCGCCTTGGCCGCCGCCTCGACGGTCACCACCCCGCGCTTCCCACCCTCCCCCCCCAGCCCGAGGTCACGCGCCACCGGCCCCCAGACGTCCCTATCAAAGTGCAGCGCGTCCCCGCTAACTAGGAAGTCATTCCTCGACAGCGACCCGTCAAACTCCACGACGCCGTGCGCGGCGGCCGTCGCCAGATCGTCGAGGTTGAAGGTCAAGTCGGGCGTGTCGGTGGTGGAGAGCTTCCCCCCGAGGACGCCGCCGACCGCGTCGTCGAACACGTCGGGCGCGTAGTTGAAGGCGTGGCCGGTGGCGGAGCGCACGTCGGCGAGGGATATGTTCTTGCCGGAGCGGGGGAGCCAGCCGTGGTTTGCCATGACGTTGAGGCCGGGGCACGGGGACCGGCCTGGGCACACGCTGTTAGTCCTTTTGTTTCGGGTGGGGGGATTGTGGGGTAGGGAGTGGTGACCGACTGTCTCCTCGCCTCGCTGGGTGGTACTCGTGGCCCTTGGGCTCTGGGTTGTGCGGCGCGGCGGCCGCGAGACCGGCGAATAAGACGGTGGTGGGGAATGTGAGTTTCATGGTGATGCGTTCAATTGGCACGAGGTATGTTGGAATAGGCCTGAGATGGCTATTATGAGAGATGAGTAGATTCATGGCTACCTCTATGGCTATATATACATACAACGCCTCAGCGCCATTAGGCCGAAGCGCGACGCCTTTGTCACTTCGAAAAGGCGATGCAAGCGAGTTTAGTAGACAGGCGGCATTATTTGGAATGCGCGAGCACGATGACTGCCGCAATTTGCGCCGTAAGCAGCCAATCTGGAACCCAAGGCCCCTCCAGCCCTGTGCTCCGCCACCGCGGAAGCCAATCACGGCCTCCGCAATTGCAATAACCCCGGATCGGACTTGACAAATTCCCCCGGCGCAGGGCTCGCGGCTTCGGCCCTGGCCGCGACGCGAGCGCCAAGGCCGCCCGTCAGCATAGCCCGCCATCGCGCGAGCAGGGTTTCTGCGCCGCACACACTTTTGTCTTGGGCCCTCCGCCTCGGTTCTCGCTCAACCTTGCCTGATGGCATCGGTTCTGACAGGGGTGGCACTCTTGACCTCTGCCATGTGTGGGGCTGGAGGGGGAAATGGTTTGGGCGGCCGGCCGAGACGACCGCGCGGATTAGACGAAAGTCGGAGCGGATGCCGGCTCTCGGTGCTTCAAAACACAGCAGGCAGACAGGCATTTAAAAAGCCTCATCACCAGGTGTCCGCCAAGGGTTGTACAAGCAACGAACCATGTTTAATAACTCGGACGCGCCCGGCGTTATTCCGCATCAGTCGAATATCACACATGTCCCATTGTTGAACATAATCCCCACGACGAAGCGACTATCCTTTCATGCTCAATGGTATTTGATCGTTACTTGTACACGCTAACGCCGCAATGACACCAGAAGTAAAACAGAGCATACAGCCCCCCGTACGCCCCAAGGAAAACACCGCCCCAGCCCCCGCGAACGCGCTACACCCCATCGCCGTTGCGCGAGTTGATCTGCACCTTCTGAAAGTCCGCAATCAGGTCGTTCACCTGCCTCATACTCGTCTGGTCGTACCTCGTCAGTATCGGGTCCGCCGCCCCGCCCTCCGCCGCCGCGGCCTCCACCCTCTTCCCCGACCCGCCCCCCTCCCCGGGCGCGTCCGCGCTCTCTATCCGGTCCGTGATGACGCTGGCCAGGAGCCAGTACTCGTGCGCGTGGCGCGAGAACCCGATGCGCCGCCAGGCGTTCTCGGGCGTGAGCACGTCGCCGGGTATCATGTTGTGCGGCGGCGCGGACGTGAGCTCGCTGCAGTAGTGCTCCCAGATGGGCTTCCAGCTGTCCAGGGCGTTGCGGATGGCGGTCAGGTTCGTGCAGGCGCCTATGGAGTTCTGGTGCTGGAACACGAGGGAGTGGACCGCTTACGGGTGTGAGTAATTGGCACAAGCGGCTAGGCGGAAGCTGGACGGGCCTATGGGGGGCTTACCTGAGATTATGACGAAGAGATTGAGCGGGCCGAGGTTCGCCAGAGAGAGGCGCATATCCTCGCTAATACCACCCCTGCATACCATCTCCACGGCCTCGCTCAGCGTGAGCGAGGCAGCCACCGGGGACTGGCAGCTCCACGCCCGGAGCTCCTCGAAACACTGCTCCCCCGTGGCCGCCTGGAAACAGGCCTCCGGCCGCGCCATGTGCATCTTCATCTCTTTGATCACCATCCGCGGCGGGAGGTTGTTGAACGTGACGAAGGCGTGGTCGATGAGGAATATCCAGAGGAAGATGCTGTCGTGGCGGTCAGTGAAATGCTGCCGACAACACCGTTCGGAAACGTTAATCCGGGCAGTGTGCGACGACTTACCGTATCAGCTCCTCTTTTATGGCAAAGGCCTTCCATTCAAAGTTGTGTCCTTCCGGCCTCCCCGAATCCGGATGCGTCGCGGACGCGAGCCCGATGTCCCGGGCAGCCTGCGACTAGAGGTCAGCAAAGATGCGAGCCTTCCTTCCTTCCATCCATTCGCCGGAAATGCATACCGAGATGACGGTGCCGATCCGATACCGGCGGATCCGCCTCTTGCTGGTGTCGGAGCCCTCCCAGTTCTGGTAGAGGCACACGATGTAGGCGGCCTGCAGCGCCTGCACCTTGCGCTTCTGCGTGGCCGGGATCCACACCCCCGTGTCCAGCGTGTACAGCGGCTCCGAGCACAGCTCGTCGTCCGTGAAGACCATCTCCTCCACGCAGTTGAACCACAGCCTCGCGTCGCTCCTGTCCGCCAGGTCCGGAGACATGCACGCCCCTGCTTTTGTGTGAGCCTTGTCATACCCCCACGTGTGCAAAATAGAAGTGAAGGGGAAAACTCGGGATGCTCTTACCCATGACTGACATCGCCGCAAGCAGCGTGGGGCCCGCGCTCGCCGCCTCAAAAGTCGGCCGGTGCACAAAGTTGACGTTGGGGTGCCACACCGCCCAGAACAGCTCGAGGAACCTCCTCACGTTAGCGGGCGAGAAGAAGTCGAGGCACCGCTGCTCCAGCGACGCGGACCAGTCCATCGTCACCACGCTGTTGCGCGGCTTCAGCACCACCACCTCCTTCGCCAGCACGATGATCTGGTGCACCTTGATCATCAGGGGGTCGTGCAGCCACGGGTTCGGCACGGCGGCGAAGGGCGAGGTGCCGTTCAGCAGGCCGTCGGCGGACATGGGGCACAACGCGTCCGGCAGGCCGGGGATGGGGGCCGGCTCGCCCTCGGCCTGCCGGAGGAAGTGCGCCGCCACCTGCTCCCTCAGCGCTGGCGTTCCGCACTCGAACGACTCGAGCAGGCCTGTGCGCCGCGTAAAGTTCTCGAGGAACATGAACGTGTACCTCCGGCCCGCCGCGTCGCGCTTCGGAGTTTGTGTCTGCTGCAATCCCTGAAAGGTCGAGGCTTCCTCGGCGTACGGGCCTCCCTGTATAAGCTGCATAAAATCCGGCCATATCGGATTCATCTCGGCGCCCAACATGCTAACACCAATGGGATCGCCGAGCATAACAGATGAGAAGTCGTTCATGGGCATAACCTCCGCGCCCGCTGCGTCGACCGGCTCTATCGCCTGGTCCTCGGGCGACTCGCTCTCGGCCGACAACGCGCCAGCTTGGCCGGCACTCTCGCGGCCCGCGGGGAAGGAGTAGTGGCACTCAGCCGAGACCCTCTCGCAGTTCTCGCAGGGCTGGCCCATGCTGCAGGCCTTCTTCTGGCGCACGCACAGGTCGCAGGCGCGCCTCTTCCCCACGGGCGGCATCCACCCCTTGGCCCTGGCCTCGCAGGTGCGGGTGTGGCGCTTCAGCACGTCCAGCCTCTGGAAGGCGCGGCCGCACTGGGCGCAGGTGTGCTGTCTCGCCGGGTTGTGCGAGGCCCAGTGCCGCTGCATGTGCTCGCGCCGCTTGTAGCGCTTGGAGCACAGCGGGCAGGGGTGGAGCTCTTCGTCGGCCATTGCTCTGGGCGGGCGGGCCTGTTTTGTTCGACGGGTGGGGAGCAGGTCCAGGGGGGTGTCATCCAGCCAATATCGGGGCGACTCGAAGCGTGGCGAGACCGAGATTGTGGGTGAGTCTTGTGGAGATTGTCGTCTCGTGAGCGAGTCGCCACCGGACGCCACCGAGATTAATAAGGGCCCCCGGATGCGATTGACCTATCAGCGCCGCCGAAAAAGCAATTCTTGGAAAACTCGGGCACTGGCACGCAGCTGTCCGCGATTCTTGGGGCCGATGCGGGGAAGCGCGGGGTAATGCCCCCGGCGGCTCACAATGCAACTGCAGGACAAAAATGGCATCCCTCTGCAGCAGCAAATGTATAAAAGTGTGGATTCCGACATGTTCAGACTGCCGAGTGTTTTCACTAAATTTGGCAATCCCAATGTTGCATGGGGTGGAGTTGCCTTATGCAGAGAACCGTCAACCGACTCTCGGTTTCTTCTGCCTCCCCACACAAGGATCAAAGGAGGCGAAAAACCGAACTGTGCGCATTAGTCGCTACCCGTAGTAACGCGAACCAGGAGATCTGCCCAGTTCAGGTAAAGGGCTCAGCAACGACGGCAACTATATAGTTTACGAATGACAATAGCCCCTATATAATTCAACGCAAACACGTGGCAGCATGCGGCTAAGCATTTGCTACTATATATATGAAGCAGGTTATCCACTGTGGTTGTGATGGTTGGTGGTGTAGGAGACACGCGACACACGGCGCCAGGAACAACAGTAGCAAAGCTACCGAGTACATGTTTACAGAATACCCAGTTATTCTCCGACAGACCTTGAAAACCCCGAGAATGTCACGACTGCCGACTTTGAAATCCGACCTGGAAATCCGGGAATCCGACGCCCACCCCCGCTTCCGGCGCGCCTCCCACATTGACCTCCGATCTCTCCCACCACAATCCCGACACCGGGTGGGATAGCGGGATGATCGCCTGTGGGCCCCGGCTGCGGCTCCTTGCCGGATTTATGCCAAAGAGAAAATGGGAGTGCTAGAATGTGGGCTGTGTGGTTGTAGCATGTGCTTCCCGATATTCCGGTGGAGGTATCTCCGAGTTATTAGGTAAATTTACCTAGAAGCAGTCTAGTAGCTGGCAAACAAGGTACAGCTCCAAGGCGATGACAGCAACGTGATGACAGGGACGAGATTCTGTTAAGCCCTACGGACGATATTCAGACCATTGGGGCATGAAGTATTCGACGTCCCTATCTAGGAACGCGACGCCTTGGGCCATACGATTGAATAAGACAGAGTCTTGTGGAAACAAAATGTAGTGCTCCTTATTCGCTACCATTTGAGCACTGCCTTCAACGCCTTGCCGTTCTTAGCGTCCTCCAACGCCCTCTCAAAGTTCTTCATGTCGTAAAAAGAAACCAGCTCCTCCAGGGGAAGCTCGCCCCTTGCGTGCATATCAATCAGCGTGGGTATGAACTAAGACCATCGTAAGAAACCCAAGTTAGTCCCCAATGTCAACTATCGGGCGCTGTTCAAGAGGGCCACTTACTTTTGAGGGGAGGCTGTCTCCCTCGCAACAGCCGACGTACTCCTTCCCGTAGGTTAGATGGGCCATCACATCGACGCTGATCCTCGAGCCAAACCCGGGCGCCCCCGCCGTCGCGCCCCTCCCTCTCGTGCCAAGCGAGTCGATCATGTCCACGATGACCTTTGTGCTCCCGGTACAGTCTAGCGCGTAGTCGACGCCCACGGGCGGGCATATCCTCCGGATCTCCTCCACAACGTCCTCCGACCCGAGGATCGTGTGCGTTGCGCCCAGGCGCTTCGCCAGCTCGAGTCTCGCGGGCTGCAGGTCCACCGCGATAATGGTCTTCGCGCCCCGCGCCTTGCCCGCGATGACGGCGCTCACGCCCACCGAGCCCACGCCAAAGACGGCGAGGCTGCTCCCCTCCTTGACACCTAGCGAGTTCATCACCGCCCCAGCGCCGGTCTGGATGCCGCACCCGAGCGGGGCCATCAGGGCCAGGTCCGTCTCCTGGGGCACCCTGACGAGGCACGACCTGTGGACGAGGGTGTGTCTCGCGAAGGTGCTCTGCCCGAAGAACGTGCTGAACAGGGGCGTCCCGCCGTCTTCGCTCAGGAACGCCGCCGTCCCGTCGGGGCGCTTCCCGCCGAAGTTGCGGTCGTTGAAGGAGTGGCAGTAGGCCGGGTGGCCCGAGACGCAGGGGGGGCAGGTCTCGCAGTGGGAGAAGGAGAGGAGGACCTTGTCGCCCGGGGAGGCGTTGGTGACTGCCGAGCCTACCTCGAGGACAACTCCGCCGCCTATAGAGTTGGAGAAGGGAGTTTAGCTTCGGGTTATTTGATTTCATATCGTTTAAATGGGCTTTTGGGTATGGTGTGTCGGCTTACCCTCATGGCCGAGAACGGCCCCGGCGGCACCCGGTAGCTTGCCTTCGGCGGAGGACAAGTCCGTGTGGCATACGCCGGTCGCGTGTATCTCGACAAGAGCCTCGTCCGGCCGGATTTCATCGAGCCGGACCTGCCGCAGCTCAAACGGGCCTCCGATCTCCGACACCACGAGCGCCGTGGTGGTGCGCGACATCGTGAAGGTGTTGTTGCTTTTGGTAATTTTCCCCTGCTAAATCACCAGGAACGTGGCGAGAGGGCTTGTAGTACTCGGTCCAAGGGCAGCCGCCACTTATTGTCCTAATCCAGGGGAGACGCGTTTAATGCTGGAACACAAAATCCTCCGTGTGGGGAAGCCGGGGGTCGTTAAAGTGGAGTCGGAGCTGGAGGTGGGCGATGTGGGCGGCTCTTCCCCACGGGGCTAGTGTTAGAGGCCGGGAGTTGGACAAGGTCTCCCTTTGGCCGAATGCTGATAGAGAAGAATTTGCTGCCTATATATGGTATTTACCGGCGCCAGGGCCCGAGGTCCGTATCGTATGTGGTGTTACGGGCACAGGTTCGTGATTATACCCTCGCACATGTAGCGCAAGAGTGGCTTGTATACCCGCCACTATTTCTGCTAGTTCGCCGTCGTGACGTGGTTGTCAGAGGCGAGAGGCCCTCTCGCCCGCGAAATGACGAATCATAGCTGATCTAATGGTAACCTCTCGCCGTCATCTGTACTCCCGTACCCCACTCCTCCCTTGCTCGGCGGTGACCCTGGCACCCTCCCACCTCGGTACACAGCCGTTGATCCCCCACACTATCTCCGCTGGCTGGCACATACACGCCTTGCCGGTTGAGGTTAACCAAGCTCCTGGTCCCTCCAAGTAACGAGTATGGGGTCGGCTCGAGGGATTCGAATATCAATAAATTCACCGCCTTCCTCTCGTTCCCCCAGTCCTGCACGACCTTTCTTTCCCTTCACTTGAAAGCGCTTGATTCCAACTCTCCGGGAATCCTCACTTCTGTGTCCTTTATCTCCAAATCACAATGTCTCTTCCAGTGAAACCGACCACCATAGCACTTGGTGCCGTGGCCCTCGGACTCCTCATCAAGCTGCTGACGATCGGGAGGCGGCCTAAGGACTACCCGCCCGGGCCTCCCACGCTGCCTATCCTTGGAAATATTCATCAGGCGAGGCCGCCCATCACCCCAATACCTCCACCAACAAACGAGAGAGCCACTAACAAATCAATTATTCGCAGATGCCAACCAAAGACGCCCATCTCCAGTTCGAGAAGTGGGCGCGCGAATACGGACCGGTTTACAGCCTCATTCTCGGAACCAGCACGATGATCATACTGTCTAGTGACAAGGCGGTGAAGGATCTGATGGACAAGAAGAGCGGAAAGTACTCCCACAGGCCCGAGCTGTATGTCGGCCAGGAGCTGTGCAGTGGCGGCCTTAGAGTACTGATGATGGTTCGTCCTCCTTCTCCTCCTTGGTATGTCAGAGATACTAACCTTTCTTCCAGCCATATGGCGCTCGCTGGCGAAGCGTAAGTAGCGAGAACCAACGCTCACTCCCCCATTCCGGATTTAGCTAACCCCGTCAAGGCACGCAAGATGATCCACAGCCTATTGAACGTCTCCGCCGCCAAGTCCTACGTCGTCTACCAGGACCTCGAGAACAAGCAGATGCTGCACGAGTTCCTCACCCAGCCCGACGACTTCCTCCACCACATCCGGCGCTACTCAAACGCCCTCACGACGACCATGGTCTTCGGCTGGCGGACGCCCACCTACGAGGACGCCAAGATGAAGCAGCTCTTCGACGGCTTCGGCGAGTTCGCCGAGGTGAACCAGGCCGGCGTGGCCGCCATCCTCGACTCCTTCCCCCTGCTGCGCATGCTGCCCGACTTCATCCTCCGCCTCCGGAAGACGGCCAGGGCGCTGCACAAGCGCGAGAAGGCGCTCTATCTCAGCCACTGGCTGCGGGTCAAGGAGGAGGTCAAGGAGAAGACCATCAAGCCCTGCTTCTGCGAGGAGCTCGCGGCGCAGCAGGAGTCCGAGGGCTTCAGCGACGACCAGGCGGCGTACATCGCCGGCACGCTCCTCGAGGCCGGCTCCGACACCACGTCCAGCACGCTCTACGGCTTCGTGCAGGCCATGCTCCTCTACCCGGACGTCCAGCAGAGGGCCTTCGAGGAGATCGAGCGCGTGGTCGGCGGCGACCGCCTGCCCACCATGGAGGACGACAAGGACCTGCCGTACGTGCGCGCCTGCATGAAGGAGTCCCTGCGGTGGATGCCGACCACCATCCTCGGGGCGGTGCCCCACGCCGTCACGGAAGACGACTGGTACGACGGCCACCTGATCCCCAAGAACGCCGGCGTCATGAACAACGTGTGGACCATCAACATGGACCCGGCGCGCCACCCGGAGCCCCGCCGCTTCAACCCGGAGCGCTTCGTCGACGACGCCCAGAGCCTCGCCGACGCGGCGGCCAACCCGGACGCCAGCAAGCGCGACCAGTTCACCTTCGGCGCCGGCCGCCGCATCTGCCCGGGTATCCACGTCGCCGAGCGGAGCCTCTTCCTCGGCATCTCGCGCATCCTGTGGGCCTTTAAGATCGAGCCCGCCACGGGCGAGGACGGAAAGCCCATAATCCCGGACCAGGAGAAGCTGACGCAGGGGTTCGTGTGCATGCCGGAGCCGTTCCCGGCGAAGATCACGCCAAGGTCGGAGAAGAGGGCGGAGCTGCTGACGGGGGAGTGGAGGGCGGCGGAGGGGAGTCTGGATCCGGAGACGAAGCAGTGGAGCGCGTCGCCGATTCCGTCTCGCGGGAAGAAGATGAAGGCTTAGGCGGGTTTGGTCGCAGTAGTTGTTTGAATAAATCTGATTATATCCGGGTCTGTCCAGGCCTGTGTATAACATGGAAAGCAGATCATTCGTTCACAGTCTTTCTTCATCGCAGTGAAGTATTTCTGAGTCCTCCCATGGTGGCTTGCCCTACATCCAATGAAGACCGCCGGTTCTATCATTCGCAAACCAGTGATCGAGTGATCGATGGGTGGCTGTGTGACTGTGCGACACCAAGGTGCAGCAAAAGACCACACCCTATAGGGCAGAAGCAAGACTAAGCCACACAACCACACCAGGCTGCCCGTTAGGCATATCATCTGGCGGGAATTTCAGATCTAATCTCTTTCCCATCTTCCCCCGCCACCTTCCCCGTCCGGTCCGCGCGGTCGGAGAGCCCTTTCACCCCGTCCCCGGTCCTTCAAGTGGCTGCTCATCCCGCCAAATGGAGGTCGCGCTTACATTCGGCAGCGTGGGCGACATCCTCGCGCTCTGCAACCTCGCGGTCAAGCTGGGTCGCGCGATTGGCGAATCGCCATGCGGCAGTGCGAAGGAGTACCGCGGCCTCCAAAGGGACCTTGACATTACGGTCAGAGTACTATCGCGCGTATGTATCCCGACCGCCGCCAGTATCCAATTCGACCGAGTGAAAATCCGCACTAAGCTGGTATCCAGGTAGCCGACGCGTTCTCCGAGAACGATACATACCCGCAGATAGCCGATCTACATTCCCTTACCGACGAGGTGATCGGCGACTGCGAGAGCCTGATACTCGAGTTTCTTGACCGGTGGGAGGGGAAGTATGAGGACGGACTTGGGGTGTGGAGTCCCGCTAAGAGGGCGAAGAAAGCGTGGCGGTCGATAGAATGGTCCCTCCGGGAGCGCGAGAGGGTGCAGACTCTACGGGATAAGCTGAACCAGACCGTCCAAACCGTGACTCTCCTGGGAAACCTGGCATTCCAGTGAGCCCCATCCGAGATTATCGTGCCCTTCGGAAGGCTAACACTCTCTAGCGGGTCTGCACGAGTCGACCGTGCGCGGATAATGGCCGGGACACAGGAGGTCAACAGCCATGTCAGCCACGTGCAGCGCGCTATTGTGCGCTTAGAGACGGCGGTATCCGACCCTGTTCTGAGGAGTACGCTCGATCCTACGAAGGACATGCTTCTGTTCATCGAGGTCCCACTGGGGAACACCATCGAGATACCCCTAGATCTGGTTCATTCGTGGGAGGTATTTCAAATAAACCTAAACTTCCCAGTTCGGCACCTCGGTCGGTTCTTTGGCAGGCATAATAACGTCAGATATAGATGCTGCACACAATTCTGGCACACCAGTTCGAGAATCGCCGGGACTACGGGAGAATTATTGGTGGCAATTACGCGCTGGAGGAAGCCCACACCGCAAGAGACATCGACCAACCCCTCCCTTTGAGCATCTCTGTGCGCAGGGGCATGAGAATCCACATGAGTATCGTCGACGGATTCCCATTACTACCTAGGATGTGCCCCTGCCCTATGCCCGTATATAAAAGGATTAATCGCACCAGTCGGCAATCGTGAGTTTACGGGATATAGCAGGAGGTGGAGCGCACTCTCGGCGCTAACGGCAGATATAGTCCCGATTCCGCAGGCGGAATGTGGTACACTGTGGGATCCCACACAACAGGACCTCAGGTGACAGAACACAAGGACAACGACTTAGAATCGAGAATCCGAGACGATACTCCGTTCGACCTCCACAGCCTTCGCCTGATTCCCCCAGTTCTGTCTGGGACGGCGGCTGTCGCAGCGGCAGCCTTCATCTCAAAACAGGCTCGAGACCCCCTACAGTCCCTAACGATCTACTGGAGGAACCCGTAAGTTTTTCGCCGATGGTGTGACCACAAGCAGGACAAAACGTGTACATAGACGCGACGCGTTGTGTCCTTGTTCCCATAAAAATGGGACGGGTTCTTTATCGGCACAACGCCTATGGCCTATTAACATTGGAATGCCCCGGTGAGGTACTGCCGTATGCAAGCAGAGGCACAGCGGAATCACGCATTGCTAGGGGACGATACCTTAATTCATACTGATTTCGTTTTATAACATGGCGTATTTACGTTTCTACATCTGCTCGCCCCGTCGCGCGAGCCCTGTGTCTATAGGGAAGCCCCCGCCTCTGAAAACGCCGAGCCAGGACATAGTGGCGGAACATGCCCTGTAAATATCGTGGCATCTTATCCTCTCACCTCCCTTTCCGTGACCGCTTCTCGCTCCCCCACCGGACGCCCTCAAAACCCAAGAATACCATTAGCCCTCTCAACCGCCGTCTTCGCACCGGGCCGGTCCGCCCCCCACGGAGCGAGTTTCTCCAGCCCCATAGCTCGCCTCCCCGCCTTGTCGGTGACGAAGTCCCGGCCCGGCCGGTCAACGTGCTCCGACTCGCCCTTGCCGCCGGGGAAGTCCGGGCCGGGCGTCCCGTCCTCGAAGGCGGCCCTCTGGCGGGCGAGGTAGCGCGCGTTGGCCTCCGTGGTGGGGCAGACGGGGATGTATAGCACGCTGGCGTCCGAGGTGCCGCTGTGGACCTTGTCTACTGCGTGAATGGCTGGGCGGAGGTTAGCGACTCTGTTGGGATATACGGGGTTGATGAGGAACTTACTGTCGCAGTGCCACACGACGAAGTCGCCGGGCTTCACATCCGGCATGTGCACGACCGTCTTTTCTAGATCCAGGTGCGGGTGGATCGCGTCGTTGAGCTCCTGGCAGTGGCTCGGCGTGGCGCCCTGCAGCTCACGGTTCATCTCGGCCCCCATGAACTCCCAGTTCTCCGGCGCCAGGAAGCCCTCGCTGCCCGCCTCCTTGGCCGGCCTGAAGAACGGCCGGAGGAGGACGTAGCTCGTCGCCAGCTTCAGCAGCGGGTTGACGAGGAGGGTGCCCTTGAGCGCGCCGCTGTGGCTCATGCTGAGCCAGCCCTGGAACATGCGGAACATGGAGCACGCGCCCGCGCCGTTGTAGAGGTCCGCCTCCGCCGAGAGCCTCGGCGCCGCGTCCCACGGGTCGTACGACTCCCAGTCGCCCGAGAAGACGCGGTCGTACACGCCGCCCTTGCCGTACCCGTCCGGCTCCCACCGCTCGACGCTGCCGCCGTCGATGTGCGGGCCGAGGGCGAAGGTCGCGTCGCCCGGCTGGCGGATGCGCAGGCGGTCGGCGTAGCTCAGGGGCTGGGACAGGGAGATCTCCGCGTCGGGGCTCGAGGTCTTCCAGAGGGACTCCATGAGGAGCTTCTGGGTGTGAAGGAGGTTGGGGTGTGCGCGGGCGTTCAGCTGCGACTTGGACCAGTAGAGCTCGTAGACCTGGGGGTCATGGGGTGGGAACGCTAGTTTCCGTTAGTATCAGATCAAATGCGGCGTGGAGCTGGAAAGGGAATCTTACCCCTGGTGCTAGGATTCTTCTTTACGTATTCCTCAATCTCAGACTTGTAGGCCCGTGCCTCGGCTTCCGGAACGACACCCCGGATGACAGCCGCGCCACGCTTCTGTATCTCGGGCTTGAGGCGCTCAAGCTCGCTCTCGAGGTCCTTGAACTCGACGGTGGGGATGACCGCTGACCCCCGGGCGGCGACGGTCTCGTTCTCCTTCCGGAGCTCCTCGAGGAGCCGGTTCCAGCTCGCGACGACCTTGTCCTCCCTGCCAGCGACGAGGGTGTTCTTGATCTGGCGGAAGCGGTCGGGCAGCGGCGGGCGGTCGGCGCCGGAGAGGGAGACGAAGACGGAGGAGATGTCGCCCTCCTTCTTGGGCTGGTGTGCCTGTGTGCCCATCATTGTTCTTATCTGTATCGTGGGGAGAGCTGTGAATATGCGTGATCGGGTGGGCGAGACTATCATTTCTTTGTAGCCTTGGGGTGACGAGGTGTTGACTTGGGAAGGAACAGACACTGGTAGTCCATCGCGGACCCAGGGCTGCTTTTATAGAACCCCTCACATCGCGGAGGAGGGTCTCGCAAGTCGGACCTTCCGAGACGGGAAAGGTTAGTTCTCTGACGAGGGTAAATCTTTCCACCCACTTCTTTCCGCGGTGGAGGGAGGTTGTGGGTATCGTCGGGGCCGACGTCACTCGGTCGGAGTCGGTTGCGATGCGCCGGACTTGCCAAAACAGGAAACTCCGCTTGTGTGGTTTGTCGGCCGAATATCTCAGCTATGATTGGTTCATCTCTAGTGGGCCTCTGGCTCTCCGCCCACGTGATGCTAGTTTGAAGAGTGGCCAAATCGGCAAACCCGATTAGGAAATCCCGCTCCGCCAGCATCTCTCACTCGTCGCATTTTCGGACCTTCCGGGCTTGTCTCTTTCCTCAACCGTCCATCCCGACCATGGTGAGATTCATCCATACGACCCCCGATAGGCCCGGACCGTGGCGGAGACAGGCGCGGCAGGCGTGTCCGGCGTGTCGGCGGCGAAAGGTGCGCCACCTAATACCCTTTCGGTCGAAGACCAAGACTAACCGTCGGCATAGAAACGGTGCAAGCATGTTGGGAGTAGCGGATTGGAACGATCTATTTCACTCGAGGAGGGGGACGCTGCGGAGTCTGTAACGGCGTCCGCTTCGAGATTCAACGGAAATGAAGCCCGCCCAGAATCTGACGAGGTCACCTCATCTCCAGACCGACATGTCTCCGTCGACAAACCTTCGCCGGCGCCAAGAGAGAATACGCAACCATCGGGAACGGGCCCGCGGCAGAGCTCCGACGCCCACTTTGTTGGCGACCTTAATCCGGAGAGCACCTTCCTGGCCGACAGTCCCGAGACGGGTGGGGGCTACACCGCGGCCGACGGCATTGGCGTCTGGGTGTCTCGAGCGGCGGTATCCAGAGGGGCGGCATACGGCCTACGGGGGAATTTTCCTTCGAATGCCGACATAATGGCGCTCTCACCGGGTAGATCTATCGAGAGCTCTCTTTCCGTGGCCCCCCAGGAACCCCACTACCGCCGCTTGGAGGAAATCTACCTACGAGACATCCACAAGATCCTCCCCGTTATCGACCTGGACACACTTCGCAGCGGCGGCGCAACCACCACCCACATCCTTACCAAACAGGCCATATGTGTTGCCGCAGCCGCTCATCCCGATGCGCAGCCCTTCCTAACCCTAGCTGCATCCCCAAGGCCGCTTTCCCACGCCGCCTTCTCAGAACAACTAGTCCTCGCAATGCGCTCCACGCTCAACTCCATCTTCGAAAAAGACCGCCTCCAACTCATCCCACCGCTCGTCATCCTTGCGCTCAACACGTACTCTTCCCCCGACCGCCACCTCTCCACGGAACTCGCCTCCCTCGCTGTAAGCTACACCCAGACTGTCGGCCTGCATCACCGCTCTCCGCCCGCGAGCCAGAACCCAGAGTACCTTGAGCGGCTGTTCTGCTCTGTGTGGGCCATGGACCGCCTGAATGCTGCGTTTCACGGACGGCCTGTGTTGATGCACGAGAGGGACTTTGGGAGGGATTTGGAGGCCTGTTTCGCGAGGCAGGAGAGTTGCTTCCGTCTATTTCTGGAGTGTGTGATGTTACTTGACGGTGTTATACATCTATACCGTCCGACTGTGGATCAAGGCGAGAGTGGTTGGGAGCTTCCGAGGTTCGAGGAGCTGGTCGGAAAAGCAGGGGCCTTCGGCATTGATGCGAGACTACTTGGTAAGGAGCCCATTCCTTGTCGATCGCCGCGAAACTGACTTTGTCTCTCTCAGTAACCATCGAGCTGCTTTACCACGCCATCGTCATTCTCTCCTCCCGCGCCCCCTCGGAAACCCGTTCTTCCACGCAGGTGACACCACGCGAATCCCTCTCTTCTCACGCCATCACCGCCATCATAGCAGAGTTCCGCGACAAACTCCCACACATGACATTTGTGCCCTACGCAGCGTCACTGGCGCTGCGCACAACGTACCGGGAACTAAGAGCCAGCACCGTGCCGACCGTGCGGGCAAGGTCGTTCAAGCAGCTCCGAGACAACTGCCGGATGCTCCAGCGATTCGAGGAGATGTATCGACCCGCCTCGATAATGGTTGGGCTGGTGGACAGGCTCACCAGGGAAATCGACCGTGTGTCTGGGAATCCCGCTCGTTCCGATCCGGCGGCGGGGACAAGTACCACCTTGCACCCCGGCGATCTGAGCCGCACTGGCGTTGGCGAGAGGCCAGGCATAGGCGCGAGGTCAGTGGAACAAGATGTACAGCCCGGCCCGGCTCTGGACGCTATGCCCATGGAATACCTCTCCCGTCTGGACGTCTTTGAGTCGCTCAACTTTGACTTTGACTTTGACGCGCTTGATGCCGCTTTCGGCAATTACACCTACCCCTCCATATCCGAGTTCACGTAGCGGCTCTGGCTTAACGTCCTAAATGGAGGACCGTATCTTTCGGGCTGAAACGACAGTTACACTGTGGCGGGGAAACTCCCACGTCCACGGGTAGTCGGTGGCTAGCCAATCACAGGTACACCCTCAGCCCCAGCTTCCGCCACGATGCGCCATGGCAGCCTGCAGGCAGAGCAGCTCCCCTCAGCACCACCAAGAAAACGAGCACCTCACCTCGCGAGTAGAGAGCGCAGCGCCAGGTCAATAGCGCGCGACGAGTATCTAGCCTCACTCCCACTGGAGGTCCTCGAGGCCATCGCCGAAGCCCTCGAGACGGACGGCGACATCAGCTCGCTCTCTCGCGCTAGCCGCTCCCTCCACGAAGAACTCTCCCCCTACCTCTACCGCCACAATGCCCGCCGCGCCGCGGAAAACATGGAATGGTCGGCCCTGCGGTGGGCCGCCAGATATTGCCGGCTCGAAACAATCCGTGAAGCGCGGCGCGTGGGCGTCACCGCTAGTTATGAACCAGGGCTCATGGCGTACGCGGTAGACCAGGGCGATATCCCCGTCATCGAGGCCATCCTGGACATGGACGGGATCGACCTTGATGGCTTAGCCGAAGTGGACCTCCTGCCGGACCACGCGCCCGTGTACTCGGGCAGCGCGTGGATGTCCACGGACCTCCCCCCTTACACGCTGCTGTACATCGCCATGCGCAAGGGCGACATGTACACCGCCGAGCTGCTCCTGGCGCGCGGCGCGGACACTGATATGCCCGGGCCCCTGTCCGCCGAGCCCCTGCGCCTGGCCGTCCTCATCCGCGACGCTGACATGGCCAGGCTGCTCCTCGACGCCGGCGCGGACGTCGACAGGGCGCGCGCCGATGGGACGACGGTCCTGGACGAGGCGGTGACGGGCGCGGGCGGGGAGGTGGTCAGCGTTCTGCTGGAGTACGGAGCCCGCCCCGATGGGTCCGGGGCGCATCGGCCCGTGCATGGGGCGGCCGTCTTCGGTGACGCCGAGGCCCTGCAGTTGCTCGCGGACCACGGGGCGGATATTGCGATCCCGAATGAACAGGGGCGGACGCCCCTCCAGCTGGCTGTTTTGGAAGGAAGGGAAGAGGCTGCCAGGTTCCTCCTCGGGCGGGGAGGCGGGATGTCCACACCTGAAGGACAGAGGACGCTGCTGAACCACGCGTGTCGTTTCACAGAAGGAAATATGCTCGACGTGATCCTTGCGCACGGAGTCGGGGCCCTAGAGTCCGACGAAGCTTACGACTTGATGTGCTTCGCAGCGAGACGCGGCGCCTACGGCTCCGTCAAGGCTCTTCTTGAGGATGGGGCCCGCCCGAACGGGACGGAAGATTCCGGGGGCGAGGTCACGCCGCTGATGATCGCAGCGGCCGAGGACCACTGCGCCATCGTCGAGCTGCTTCTCGGTGCTGGTGCGGACGCGCGGCGGGGTGACTCGGCCGGGGTAACGCCTCTGCACTGTGCCGCGTCCCGGGGACGAACCAAGGTGGCGGAGCTGCTCCTCAAGCACGGCGCCGACCCCACGGCTGTGGACTGCTGCGGCAGGACGCCACTCTTCCACGCCGCCACGCGCGGCCGCGAGAAAGTCGTGTCGCTCCTTCTCCGCCACCGCGACCCCGCCATGGCCGGCGTCGCAACGGATATCTACGGGATCACGCCGCTCATGGCCGCGACGAGGAACCTGCACCGCAGCGCCATGGAGGCGCTCCTCGCCGCAGACCCGGCCTCCGTGCACGAGACGGACCGGCAGGGGTGGAGCATTACCTGGTGGGCAGGAATGAGTCCGAACTCGTGGTTCAGGGATGTCGTCGGCCACTACGCGTCGGGGAAGGACGGCCCGCCCCCTAGCGTGACCTCGCCCCCTCCGCGCCGGGGCCGCCGAAGTTGCAACAGGGGGAAGCGCCGGTGCGACGTGTGCTCGCGGGTCACGGTGCTCGCGGGCAGGGCGCCGGGGCGGCGCTGCGCGGTGTGCCGGCGTGGGCGGTTCCTCGTCTGCGGGGAGTGCGCGGCGGAAGGGGCGTCGTGCTGTGACGCGGGGCACGTGTGGGTGGTGCACGGGAGGGACGACAAGGAAGACACGGATGAGCAGGTGGGGGAGGTGGAGGTGGGACGGCATGTGCTTTCCTGGGGTCATATGAGGTTTTTGGAAACTGATGATAGCTCGTCTGGTGAGATGTCTGAGGACGAGTCGGAGGCGGGATAGGACGACGGGGCCGGCGGTCTTGGTCGACCCACTGCCTAATGCCTAAGCGGGGATGTTTTCTTTGGTGGATAATGATGAAGCTGTTCTGCTTTTTCCGCCCTTTTATGTTTGGCGGCGATATAATAGCGCCGAGTTCCGTATCCAAGCCGTCGTCAAATGTGCAGTCCCGTGCCCACAAACCGCCAGCAGATCGTCCGCTACCATAGAACACAAGGGTCTCCTGTTTCTATCTCCGCGAGACATGGGTATTTTCTCCCTCGCAGCTATCGCGCGTCCTCGTACTGCGCCATGGGGACATCCCCCTCCTCACCCCTCAGCGTCGTCTCCCCAGAATACATTGTCCTCTGCCCATCCGCCTCCCTGTTATCCTCCCCCGCCTCGATATCCCTAGTCTCGTCAGGACGCGTCTCGAGCGGGTCGAGCTCGGAGAGGTACCCCGGCCTCCTCTTGTTCTTCCCGTATGACCCGATGGTTTGCACCGTCGGGCGCCCCTGCCTCGTGCTCGACCTCGACCCGGAGGTCCCGAGGACGGCGGCGCCGAATATCTTCTTCATGAGGGGGTAGAGGGTCGGTATGCAGGCGCCGATCAGGACGCAGTTGGCCTCGATGCTGCAGGTTTGTCGAGCGTTAGCGGAAGATTCGCAAGTTGGGAAAGGGAGGTTCCGACTGACTTGGTCCACAGAACGACAGCCTGGAAATTGTCTAGTGAGAAGTGTTAGCAAAGGCCCGTGGGACCTACGGCCAGAGACAAGAAGCGGTGGCTACGTACAGGTAAAGTCTCCGCCTGCCCCAAGTCCGGTTAACGTCGTGCATTTGTAGATGGTCACGACCCCGGCACTGGCGCTGTTAGCCTCGGTCAGAAGCACGCCGCCTTCGGCCTTCTATACTCACCAGTAGCCGAAGCCCAGAGCAGAGGAAAGCCCCAGCTTCTTCTTCCAGCCCATGTTCAGCCTGGTCAGGACGACGGTTGGGTATATCGCGAGATAGAAATCGAACACGGCGGAACAGACTGTTTGGCCCCGGTTAGCCCCCTGCTCCCCACCCCAGACTTAAAACGATACGACAGCAAAGGGAGAGGGGCGCACCTCCTAGCGCCATCGAGTAGGCAAACGTATTGAACCTCGGCCAGCAGGTCCCCTCGGCCTCCCCCCACTGCGTCGCCGCCGGCTGGCACTGAGCGAAGTTTATGATGATCATACCGAGCGCCAACAGGCCATAGAGCACGGATATAACCCACATAATACGCTTATGTATCACGCCCGGGTCAAGGATCTTGGCCAGCAAGATGAGGACGGCGTACTTCGGGACGGTGAAGGAGAGGACGCCGAAGAGGAAGCTGACGATGATGTAGTAGATGGTGGCGCTGACGGCTTCTGGTGTCAGCACGTCGGCGTGGCGGCCGGCGCCGTGCTGGATCGCCACGGCGCAAAGGGCGAGATATATCAAGTTGATTATCTGGGTGTGTTGAGGCCGGCGTTAGCGGGCGCGGATTCAACCCCGTATGTCTATGGGGGCGCGCGAGGGTCCTGGGCTACGCACGGCGGATGATATGACCAAATAGTCGTCCGAGGTGAACCTGCGGAGGGCGATACGACGGCTGACGAGCCGCAGCACCACGAAAAGGAGCCCGACGGCCGCCATCACCGACGACACGACGAGGGTGACGAGGCCCTTGTCCTCCCCCGGATGCGCCGTCTCCTCGTCCGACGGCATACTCGGCGGCCCTTGCGGCAACGCTAGGAGGATTCAAACAAAGGAATAGCTTTCATTACATGGCAAGGTGCAGCGGAGGGTCTCCCGGGGCCGGTGTCGAAAGGCTCGTGGAGTTGGGAACCCCAGGTTTTGAAGCTTTGTTGTGCGAGAGGCGAATCTTGTTAGGCTTTGGTCGCTCTGTGAGCTCCCCAGGGAAACGGACGAACTGCGAGCTGGCGCCATTGGGGTTCGGGCCGTCTGGGTTTGCGCCGCCCGTCCGACTGCGCACTCTTGACAAGGCGACAAGGTTCAGCCACAAGCCACCACCACCACGCCCTTACGTATTCCCTGCGCAACCCACTAAACCGAACCTCCCGAGGTCCAACTGCTGGGCGCTGCGGCCCCTCCCCGCAGCACGCACTCCCCAGGCACGGACTCGGTGGTCCGGTTGACGGGCGCCACCATCGCTGTTGCATTCTGCAATAGGAGGAGGCGGGAATAGGGTTTGCCTTTCCCGCAGAGAAGCGGCGCCGGCCCATGTGGGTCGGAGCTTTCGTCGCCCGGGTGGAACGGGTCTTTGGAGACTGTGGATTCGTTGGGAGTTCTGGGGTTCCCCAGTTGGAGTCGTGCCGGTGACTAGGCGAAGCCTGATGTGTTGGAGGCATGGATCGACATTTGTCGTCGGGGTTTATTCGGGGTCAATAAAGTGTAAGCTCCATCCTGCGGGGAAATCGCCACCTCCAAGCCCACATTCAGACCATGTGAGGCCCAGGTCCGGATCCCATGGGCCTTGCAGATCCCAGCCTGTTCCGGGGCTAACGGCTGGGGGACCAGTTCTCCTTTAGAGCATATCCCCGACGCCGCTTGATAAAACTGCGCGGCGCTCCCTTGGGATTAACGACGGTGCCAGGCGCGTGGACATAGAGTGTTACCGGCGCCAGCCAACACTACATCACAAGCCAAGATCGTCGGACATTTTCCAATATCCTCCCTCTTGGCCCCTCTTGGCGTGGAGGCATCCCTGGTTCACGGACTGCCAAGGGCTTGGATTGAACTCTGACAGCGGCTAGCGATGCTGCGAGCCAAGTCCAGAACGCACGACGGCCAACTTGGCAGCTCGGCGCCGTGGCGGGGGATGCACCCAGCACAAACTCAGTCGCCAGGTGTATGGCTCTTCACGAGCCACCCCAATGGGTGGTAGCACACGCATACTCGGCTACCGCGGGAGCAACCAGCTAGGGCTAAGAGTGTTTATCTAAGCTCTGACACCCCTGTGCGATTGGCCTGTTGTGTTAGAGGGGAGTATAATGGGCATGATATAATCAGACCATTAAGCTCTCCATTACCCACGTTCCCATACCACGGAACCCGCTCGTCCGATTTAGCCAAAACTAGCTCGCGTGGCAAGAATTATTATCTTTGGTAGGAAACGGAGCCGCAGGCTGAAGAGATTTAGAGTGTCGACAGTGGGAGGGATTTAACAAAATTGTCTTAGAGGCTAGGTTTAGCCCAGGCACACCGGCCAACCCTCCACACGTGGCGGATCGGCAACAGGAACTACTCTGTCCTTGGAACGGCCAGCGTCAACCTGGTAGAGTTTCCCTGTCCCTAAACCTTGATCCACGTAGCGAAGGGCTGATCCTCTCCCTGGAGAGCCACTCTCGGGATCCTCCTACGTGTGATACTATCGGGGTGAACCAATTACCGACACGGAAGGGGCACACACATCACCCAAAAGGGGCTTAGTTTACCCAGATGACGGGGTCCCCACGGCGTCTCGGCGGGTCTGTCGGGGATATTCTCCCCGTCACGCGGGATATGTCTGGGGATTGCGGAGAGCCCGCCGTCGCAGCCCGCGGTGGGAAAGCCTCCGAGCGTAACCACTGCCGCTGTCCTGCTGTGCTAGGGGACATAGGATGTGCCATGTTTATCCCTGCCGGCTAAATACACCCATCCCTTCTAGGAACCCTGCCCTACCCATACACCACCGTCAGTGACGCAACTGGGGCGGGCTCGCGCCCTCTCCTGCTGCCCATCCTTTCCCCTCGAGGTCCCAGGGCTCTCTGGACCGGTTCATGACGGGCAGCGGAAGCTGAGCCTCCCGATGCAACACGGGTGGCGAGGTATTATCCCCACGAGTTTACATAAAAGCTTAATTCGACCCATCTGCCGTCCCTCGCCAGATTCGGCTGCTGGTCTCGTTTAAATGGCGAGCGGGCGCCCCACTGGATGGGCGCCGAGCCGCTGCTATCTGCTTCGGCACACGATAGCCGGCCACGCGAGCGCGCCCACGCTTGAGCCGCTCGTGGCAGGGCCTTACTCCACGACACAACTGCCGACGGGCGAGAGGGACTGTGGGGAAGGATGAATAGGGAGCGCTAATCCTGAAGGGGTAGATAGTAGCAAAGCGTTGCTTCTGCTGGCGAGATATTTGTCGCCGCATCCCACGAGGTAGTGATATTTCAGGGAACAGTGGCATTTGACTCGAGAGTAGAGACAGGGAGACCGGATGTCCTTGGCAGTTCCAAGATTTTGGCACATTTCGAGAATTCCGTTGAAGGTCAGGAGAATAGTATCTACGGGCTCATCGTTGAAACAATGATAAACACCACCCTAAGCCCGTACCACCATCAAATCGTTACCAGTACTTCCATCGCAATTATTAAAGAATCCCTAGAAGAGCGTGCACGAGGTGAAGGGGGCAGAATAAGCCTCAGATCCCCATGGTGCACCACGTCCTAGGATCCAAGCACACTCAATGTATTCAACCACAGATCCGTGGCATCATAGCCCTGGTTATCCTCATCACGCCCTCTCGGGTACACCATTATCTGTGACGATATAATATGTAAAGGATGCATTTGCCACGTTTCTTGGTCGCACGTGGTTCTGTTATTGTCGAGGAGCCTTAAGTGCCTGGGCGGCCCTCGCGATCAGGGAAACAATATTCGAGCCAGTATAGGTGCATTTACACCGGCCCGGCTGGACCGCCAGCGCTTACAGGTCCTCGCAGCATCGTACACCACTCTACTTTGTGCGTGACGCCATGGTGCTGGTAGCGCCGAATGACACCCAAACGACAGAGTCCATACATCTCCCCGGCCACGAAAGGATCACGGACTTACACCTTCCACGCCACCCAGCACGCTCTCGTCACCCATCCCGCGTGGCAATACGGCCAATCAGCGAGTCCGGCCGCCCGCCTCGCCCTAGGAGAACATCCCTCCATTCTTGGCCAGCGCCGCCTCGGCTCATTTACCATAAATTGCCCGGCCGCTCCCTCGGCCGACCCCGTCAGGCGTACCCCACCTCCGCACTATAAGTGCCCGCCGAGATTGGTTCACAGGCCTCGCCCCGATATTGATATCGAATATCGTCGAACCCTCGCCGTGGCGGTCAACTAACTGCCGAAACTCGAGGAAATGGCGGCTGCGGTCGAACGGGTTAAAGTCGACCGAATGGGAACTTCTACGAAGTGTTATGGGGGCAACAGTTCTTAAGGACAGCGAGCACCCCCATGTTGGACGAACCCACCCCCCTTTTGAACTTCCTCGACCTATCCCCCAGGCAAGCACGTCCGTTTTTGTCCTCCTCACCTAATTCCCGTGTACCATAGTCCACTCTACCTCAACATGCATTGGTCCTCGCTCCTCGCCCTCGTGGGCGCGGCCGAGGCGATCCCTCAGGGCTTCGGAGGTGGCTTCGGAGGTGGCTTTGGCGGAGGCGGCGGCGGCGGCGGAGGGTTTGGCGGCGGTACCACCATGCTGCGGTTCGGATGCGCGAAGATCGTCATTGACAGGCTCGACCCGTGAGTATCCCCCTCATGAACCTCCGACACGAGAAGTTCGGAACTGACAGATGGCGTGCCCCAGTCTTGTCAACCCCGGCCAGATCCCGTCGCCGCACGTGCACCAGATCGTGGGCGGCAACTCGTTCAACGCCACCATGACCACAGAGGACGTTTCCGCGGGGGCGGACTGCACGACCTGCGCCTTCTCGGAGGATCTGTCCAACTACTGGACGGCCAACATGTACTTCAAGGCCCGGAACGGCACCTTTAAGCGTGTGCCCCAGAAGGGCAACCCGTAAGTGCAACCCCTTTCGGGTGTTGTTCATCTGGCCTGTTCTTGCTCTTTTCATGGACTAACAGGCTCCCAGCCTCCAGTTCGGCGACCAGTTCAGCACGCAGACCGATGGCGGTATCCTCGTGTACTACGTCTCGGCCGCGCCCGGCGACATCACCGCCTTCCAGCCCGTAAGTAAACGGCCCTGAAACATGGAGAGAGGTCTCCCTTCAGAAACAGGGTGATGCTGACAAGGGTTTCGATTTTAGGGCTTCCGCATGCTTGTCGGTGACCCCATGGACCGTGAGAGGCCAGCGGACATGAGGCTGCAGAACTGCTTCCGGTGCTACACCGGCCCCAACTTTGGCGGTGACGTCGGCGCACCTTGCCAAGACGCCAGGTACGAGCCCCAGCTTACGACCCAGCTATCCTTCTCGTTTCGGAAGACGTTGCTAACAGTGCCCACCTAGCGTCGACACGCCCGAGTTCCCGACGGCCGCCTGCGCGGGCGGTATCCGATCCAACATTCTCTTCCCCACGTAAGTCCTGATGCCACCAAACCTACGCCCCAAGGGACGATACTAACAGCATGGGCCAGCTGCTGGGACGGCAAGAACCTTGACACCGCCGACCACAAGTCCCACGTAGCGTACCCCGTCGACGGGCCCGCGACCTTCCTCTCTCTCGGCGGCGCCTGCCCGGAAACCCACCCCGTGCGCATCCCGCAGCTCATGTACGAGGTCGTCTGGGACACCACGGGCTTCAACGACCCCAACGAGTGGCCCGAGGACGGCTCGCAGCCCTTCTTCCTGTCGACGGGCGACAACACGGGCTACGGCCAGCACGGCGACTACGTCTTCGGCTGGAAGGACGACTCGCTGCAGAGGGCCATGGACACGAGCGGCTGCTTCGGCGCGCAGTGCGCGGACCTTCTGAACCAGGACATCGCGACGGCCAAGGCGTGCCAGGTCAACACCCTGGTCAACGAGGACGTCGACGGCTGTAAGTCTCCCCCGTTATAGCTGACATTGACTGGGTATAAGGTGCTAACGAGATGGCAGGGCTCACTGAGCTTCCTGGTGTCGGTATGGAGATGAACTAGAGGAGAAGATTGGCATAATGGGGGGTTATTAATATCGGGCATCATAGCCGCGGACTGGACTTTTCGGGTTCTTGCCATCTCCACGGCTCTTACATTTAGCTGTGGCAGGGAAACCCGTCAGAGCACCAGCCCGCATTCGCGTTTTCGCTTCTCCGATCGAGGACACCACTGTCGTTATCGTACCTTACTGCACGTACTTTACCAGACAGCCATCCATAAACCTTTCATTCTGTCACAGAAAGACATGAGCTTCCTTCCACCCTCTTGTGTATGTCCGGCCGCACTCGTACGCTGTGCAGTGTGCCGATCGCGAACCCTGCGGGCGCTGTGTGGAGATGAAGAGGTGCTTGCGCCACGACACGACGCAATACGATATGGCTCCCCGAACGGGAAAGATCTGCCAGCAGGGAGCTGACTCGTATGGCTGGCATGAAGGAGGAATCGTCGCATGGGGGACGAGAGAATGCCTTCAGACCCATAAACCACGCAAACACGAAGAGCCCCCAACCAGTAAAAATGCTTGCCACTCTCTCGTGTTGCGTGGAGAACGTGGGTGCGCCATTCCCGCGATGAGTGGCTTGGACCACCAGCTCGGGCAGGGTGACGCAGCTTCTCCCAGCCCCACCTACAAATAGCCCATCCTTTGCCAAGAGGAGGCAAACGTCCCTGCTCAGAGGCTGTGCCAAGGCCGCTCTCCTCCAACCTTGCGGCGATCACCAAGAGGAAAACCCCGTGAAGAGCCAAGGTGGCTGAGCACCCTGTCGCACCTGCACGCAGAATCCTGCATCAATCAATGGGCCAATGGAAGGATCGGAGCGAGCGGGAAGGCGTGTTTCGTGGACCACCTGGACGCCTATCAGCCACGGCCTGGGGTCGGAGAAAAGGTGCCGACGCAAGGACAGCAAGCCTGCAGGTGGAATATCACTTCCTTCGTCGGGCGGTCCTGACGCGTACATACGGCGGCTGGTGGGTTGTGGCCCACCGAAGAGACAGGGTGCTAGGGAGAATTGCAGCGGTATAAAGATTGAAATCCGTCCTTCGATGCCTGTGCTGTTCGGTGTCGGAACCTTGCTCGGCGGTTATATGTCCACGGAGAAGAGCTCTACTCGACACTGTCGACACTGTCCCAGCTCCTATCGGCGCAACTGGACTCGATACACCCTACGAATCGGAACGATCAGCACTCGTCGGACGAGGTCGAAAGGATGGGACCCGAAATCAGGCTCTCGTTCGCCTCGAGAAGGGGCGTTTGGATCACAAAGGCCTGCGCCCGTATGGTCACAGCCGCCGCATCCATCTGCTTCGTCGCCTTCGTCTCCCGACACATAAGCTCCCGGGCCTTCAGTTCCCACAAGTACAACAGCTTCGACCACATGGAAGCCCTGATCGCCGAGATTCTCGTAGGCGTCCCAGCCCCCTAACCAAGCCCGCTTCCCCTTTTACTAACACGGATCTCGCTGCCACGCTAGGCGATTCTCTCGGCGATCCTCAACCTCTCGGAGATCACCCGCCTCCTCTTTCTCAAGGGCCATAGGGGCATCACGCCTGGCGCCCTGGCGGTGGGGGACTTTGTCCTCTTCGTCCTGCTCATGCTGATGAACCTGGTGCACAACATCTGCGCCTCGGAGTGGTGCAGGGCCTCGGTAGGCTACGACCGGGACCCCGTGGTCCCCGGCGTGCCCTTTGATACTCGCGGCATTGCATTTTGGTTCGGCACCGTCCTCTGGTAAGTATCCACTTCTGCCTTTACCAAGACGAGAACGCGGGTCAGCTAACGATGCCGCAGCGTCCTCCACTTCGTCCTATTCATCACTTCGACCGCGGAGGCCATCGCAAGGAGGAAGAACACGATGCGGGTTATCGTCGACACCGGGGACGAAGAGGCCGTGGCTCTCGCCCGCCAGATCCACCAGATTCTTCTCGGTGATCGGCCCGCAACGGGTAGCAAGGGGCAACAAGAGGGAGACGCTCTGCTGAAGACGCATGGCGAGCCACAGGAGGCGGGTATCGAGGAAAGGCGCTCGTCGACCGTGCAGTCTTAGGGACCGTTCGGAACTCAGCGAACCGCAAGCCGGGACTTGTTGGATAACGCGACGGCTGTTGTCTGTGGGAGGAGGACTCGAACGACTTTGACGATTCATGTGGAGGTAATATGCATCAACGAGCAGAACTAGCTAGGTAGTACTTTTTCTGAATGGTTATTCACCGCGTCCAGGGCGCCGTATCAATTGACGGGAATGACTCCGCGAGGAAAACATGATATGCACGACCGTAATGCTCGCCTCGGCCCGTGGGTTCTGTTGGAAACCGTCCCCGAAGGTCAGCTGGTCCCCAGGAGGCTGCGTTGTCATTCGCGACCGGACCTCGCAGGCAGGGACCGGTTATTCAAGAACAGAGGCAGGCTAAAACGGGAGAACTAACAAAATGGGAAACGTTGAATAGACAACCGTGAAGAACGAAGAAGAAAAAAAGAAGTTCAGGTCCTGCGTGTGGCCATACAGGCCAAGCAAAAAAAACGACACCGGTGAGATTCGAACTCACGCTCCCGAAGGAAACAGCTTAGCAGGCTGCCGCGTTAACCACTCCGCCACAGTGCCTTCTTAGTTGGTGACCTGTAGCTTCCCTACTCCGCTTTATCTAGCCTCAGGTGCCCCACAACACGCATAAGCGGGGCTCGACTCGCACCAACACACACCGACCAGGCCGCATGAGCAGAGAGTACAAGCATTCTGTTGCATACATACGAGGCGTAGCCTGTGTAATGACAACCCGAACCAGTATGGTACCCCGCATATTTGGTGCAGTGGCTATTCCGTCTGGCGTATTCTTGGTAATAGTTCCCCGAGGGGAAAACGCTTACAAACGTAAATAGGCCACGATACAGGGTAGGGCAATCCTATTCTCACCTCCAGTGGAAAGTAGAAGTTGCCGAGGGACATTGAATTCTGCGACCTTGACCGTGCATGGCCGCTTTATCCCCATACATCCTAGACTCTCTCTCACCGGATGGCAAGCGACAAGACATTCACGTAGACGAGGTATTACTCTGGCCGAATTCAATGTGTCGTTCCAAGTCCAATGGGTTCTCTACTATCTATCGTCCCATCCAATTAAAGATTGTCCAGTGACCGCAGGAGCCTACTGCATATCATATTTCCATATCATCCTCAAACTCCCAGAGCCCGCCGTGCCGGTTAAACATGTGATCCGTTATCATCCTAGGGTCCTCCGCCTCACCGCAGGCATAACACCAGTGCGCACCACACGGGCACTCGATGTGGTCGCACCCCATCGTCTTCTCCGTCATCACGCCGCAGCGGGGGCACGCCTTTATCCTCTCCATCGCGCGCCTCCTCCGCCTCTCCCGCCTCTTCGCCTCAAGTCTCTCCAGCCTCTCCGCCTCCCTAGCCGCAACCGCCGCGGCCGCATCCCTCGTCCTGGCCTGCGCCAGCGCAGCTGCTGCCTCCGCTGCGGCAGCTGCGTCCCTCGCCTCAGCGGCAGCCAGCCACTCTTCGTCAGCCTCCTCGCAGGCCTCGCACCGCCAGTCGCGGACGTCCCCCACGATAGCGCGCTCACAGACCCTCTCGGCGTACCGCTTCGCGAACCCGCAGTCCGCGCACCACGCGTGGATCCACTCCCCCGCCTCCCGGACCGCCGCGCGCGCGTCTCCCATCCGCGTGATCCCGAAGCGCGCGACCGTCCCCGGCGCGGGCATCCGTCGGCAGAAGGGGCACCCCAATGCCGCTACGTTGATGAGCTTCCCGCGGGCGTTGAGGCTGTACCAGGACACGCGGCACGGGTCGCAGATGAGCTGGCGGCAGCCCTTCCGCCCGCAGGCTGGGTGGAGGTCGGACTTGCGGGCGGGGGAGAAGCAGAGGGTGCACTCGCCGGACTCGGTTCGGCGGGAGAAGACCCAGGAGCGGAGGGTGGATTTCAGGGCGTCTGTGTTGTGGATTTGCTTCCCAGAAAAGGTCAGGATCGAGAAATGTTCCGGGAGGACGGTGACATTATCGGCGAGCGCCGCTAAATTCGAAGTCGAGGCGGTGTGGTATAGTGTCCGCCCGCTCAGCGGGTTGGGCATGACGTCGTCTTTGACTGTCAAAAGCCAGTCCCTTCCGTTCTCCTCCACCAGCTTCTTCGGCGTGGTCTCCTCTTCAATAACTGTATCGCACCCTCCGAGGCACGCCACGCACTCCCACTTCGAGGCGTCGAAACCATGGGGCCGGTACTCCTTCGGATACACCATCCTGTTCAGGCACGTCCGACACTCGACTGTCGGTGCCCGAGGTGCCTCCTTGGGACCCCAGTGGCGGCAGTAGAAGCACTTGGGTGGGACGTTCAGCGCGGCGGGGTTGTAGACGACGTACTGCGCGCGGCAGCTCCGCACCCTGCACTCGACCCACGCCACCTGCGTATGCACGCTGTCGCCCTTTCCGACGTTGGCGTGCAGCCGCTCCTCGTGGTCGTCGGACTTGCTGCAGGCGCTGCACTTGCAGCTCTTGCCGAGGGAGCACTGCCCGCAGACGTTGTTGGCGCCCATGACTGTGACGGAGCGCGGGTACTCGCACGCTCGGCATACGACCTGCGGGCCGAGGCTCATCTTGGTCTTGTCTGGCGTCCAACCCACGCGCGCCGTGAGGGACGTCAGAATATTTAGCTCGAGCATTTTGTAGGCCACAAGCGTCTTGAACAGCCGCTTGTCCTCGTCGGGGAGGAGAGATGCAGGTCCCTCCGGCTCGGTCTCCGCCTCGGCAACCCTCCGCCTGTAGTCGTCGTCTGCGTCGAGGAGAAGGTTCAAGCACCCGATGTTCCACGTCTCGGGGGTGTCAAGCGTGTTCCAAAACTCCCGATACCCGAGGAGCTCGGCGTCTCCAACGTCTCTCAGGGGTCGGATCCCCATCCGCAGGCTGAGTGCAGCGAGCAGCGCGGCGGGACGCCTGGCAAGCATGGTCCCCGGGAGCACAAGGTGCAGCAGCACCTTCCAGAACTGCCTGTCATTTCCTTTACTCGCCAGGGCTAGGGGGGCCCGAGGGACGACCCCCAGACCCGCCGCGCGGATGTGCTGGGGAAGGTCTTCCGCCTTCTCGATGTACGTGAGGCGGGTGAGGATCTTGCCGAGGCGCTGCAAGATTCGGTAGTCACAAGACCGGCTGATGGCGAGTAGGTCCTCCCGCGTGAACTCGTTCAGCGGCCGATTGTCGTCATCTTCGCCCACCGCCTCCGAACTGAAATCCTGCGTGGGGTCAAGGTATACGCACGGAAACTGCTCTTCCTCGGGAACACCCCTAATACGCTCCATAATGTCCTCGGAGAAGTCATAAGAGTCCTCCAGCCACGCTTTCAGCCGCGCCTTCTCGTCGGCATCCCCCGTCTCCTCAATCCTCCTCCCAAACAGCTGGATAAGCTCGTCGCGCGCGGCGTTGGAGCGGTCACTGGACACGGCGCGCCAGAGCTTCCCGAAGACGGGGTTGGCGGCCATGACCGCCGGGTTCGCGTCGATGATGGCGCGCAGCTGCGCCGTGGCCATGGCCCTGTACTCTTCGTCGGCGGCATACCTCTCCGCGAAGTTGAGGGCCGGCCCGGTGCGCGGGCGCACGTTGTCCGGGTCGTACAGATCGTCGGCGCGGATACGCTTCGAGCCTATAGCCCACTGTCCCGAGCGCGTCGACTCGGCCGAAGATCGCGTCTCCGAGGCGAGTGCGCTCAGCGTCTCGGGGTCCAGGAAGTGCCTCCTCGACGCCAGGACCTCGCGGTCGGCGTCCCCGGGCTTGTCGACTCCCATCCACGCAAGCAGCACACCGATCGTGAGCCGCGAGATGCTCGACTGGCAGACCGTCTCCAGCTCGAGGCACACACCTCCGGTCATCTCGGACAAGAGAGCGAACGCCTGTGTCACGGAGGAGATTCCGGAAGCCACGACACTGTGGACCACGGTCGTCTTCCCGGCACCGCCAGCCATGGTCCGGCACGCAGACGTCCAACTTCTGAAGCGTCTCCCAAAGCCCCCATACGACGCCTCTGTCAGCGCCGCCTCTTCCCTCATGGCATTTACGCCCTTGGCGGAGAAGTGCGGGGGCGCGTCAGCGTAAAGCACCGTCACGGTCGTGGCGCCCTCGCGCATGACCTCGTGCGCCATAGCCAGCCCGGTCTTTGCCGCCTCGGGGAAGTCGCCGCCGCCGTCGCACCGGATATTCCGCGCGAACTCGACGAGCTCGGCCTGCGACGTGCGCTTGTCCCGCGGGCCCCCGTTAGCCGAGCACGCCTCGTCGCCGCCGGCCACGTCGCACCAGCCGGACCACTCGAGGAGGGGGTTGTCGCAGTAGTCGCGGTAGGCCAGGACGCCGATGCGCGAGAAGGCGCCGGTGAGGACCGACATGTGGATTATTTCCGGGAGGGAGGCGTTCAGGGCAGCGAGGAAACTGTGCATGGAGGCGGTGGCGTCCGTGATGAGGAGCAAGTCGGCGACGTCGCCGTGCTCATTGTTTCGAGTCATGGTGCGGAACGTGGAACAGAGCTGGGTTCTCGTCCCAGGGTGGTGCAGAGGCGGAGAGTGGCGAGACGGAACCAGATCTCAGAGAGGGATTCTGGTGAGCGAAGACACACGCGAAGGCTGCGGTGTTGTTCGGAGAACCCTTTACTACTTATACGCCGCCTGGGTGCCGGAGGGGGAAAGCGGCTGAACTTCTGCAGCCTACAATTGGATGTAAGCACAATTCCTGCGCCACACTCTACAGATGATCCCTGTCAGGTACGTATGCATACCAATTACTAGCAGAGATACATTTGGTCAAGCTGCACTTTTGCCAACAGGTGCTGTACGGTTCCGTTGCTATTCCAGTGTGGTTGAGTCACACCGGTCTTGTCATGCTGCAGACACCTGTGAGTCTTCGGTCAATTTACATGTTGCTCTGAGAGGGTTGGCCAAGAACATCCCCTGTAAAGCCATCAGCCACAGTAATTTGGATTTCAACCCTTGTCCACGCGTGAGCAATTCATTCTTGACCTTGAAAGAAAATAAGGAACTTCGTCTGTAACATAATATGCACTCTCCACAGGAATTACCTGCTGCCACTGGTTTCGCACATGTTGGCCCCAATTCATGAATTAATCTTGTTCACCCCACAGCCAGCCTGCTTCCCCAGATCAAGCTTCACACACTTCTTGTTCTTTGGAGGGAGCTTCGCATTTTGTATCTCGGCAGTAAGGGAGGCATAGGTTTATCTGAGACAGAATAAAGATCTCGTTTCCATACCGGAACTTCGATGGTCTAGGCAACAGTCTCTCATGGCCGTATAGCGCTAGAGGTGTTAATGCGGAGTCATCTTATGGTCCAGCCTGGCCATGAGAACGAATGAAATCAATATACGACCAAGCTAACATAGTGTAAGCCTGTCAAGCCTTCGACGCCTGATAGAGTTCCCTTAGCATTCCACCATCCGCTTGCAACAGATCCCTCGGGTGCCCCGCCTCCACGATCCTCCCCTTGTCAACGACCACCACCAGGTCGAAACTGATGATGTGTTCCAGGCGGTGGATGACCTCGATCACGGTCTTTTCCTGGAAGTCCTCCCTGACGATTTGCCGCACGACCATCTCGGTCTCGTGATCCATGCTGCTTGTGAACTCGTCCATGAGGACAATCTGGGATGTCTTGCGCTGGTAGAGGGCGCGGGCAAGGCAGAAGAGCTGCTGTTGCCCGGCGCTGAGTCGCTCGTCGGGGTTGAGGGGGCTGTCTAGCGTCACGGGCTCCTCCTCCTTCTCGGACACCACTTCCGACCCCGACTCCGACTGCCTTCCCCCTCCTTCGGGGCTAGAAGGGGCCTTCTCCTTCTTGACGAAGAGAGCGTCCCATATACCCACTCTCCGGAAGATGGCCTCGATCTCGGCGTCCGCCTCATCGGTGGAGCCGCTGTCATCGTCCCAGAGTGTCATGTTCTTCCGGATAGAGTCATGGATGAAGAGGGCCTTCTGAGGAAGCGTCATAATCTGCCTGCGCAGAGAGTCTCTCGCGACGCGGGTGATGTCCTGGCCGTCTATTACGATAGACCCGGACGTGAGATGCAGGCACCGGAGCAGTGTGCCTAGGAGGGATGATTTCCCGCTATACCAGGGTTAGCACACGGCCGTTTTGTTGACTGGTTGGTGAAGGGGGCTCACCTTCCGCTTCGACCGCAGACTGCGACTTTTGTTCCCGGAGAGATATGCAGATCCACTTCTTCGAGTGCAGGAGCTTTCCCCGGACTAGGAGAGTATTAGTACAGCAGATTACACACGCATACCGGGGACGGGGGAGACAAACTTGTACGTTGCCGAGACGTTATTGAACTTGAGGTCCCCTCGGCCTGGCCACGCAGGGTGCGTACCCGGCAGCTGCTCCTTCTCTTCCGGCTCCACGCTTGCATTGAACCGCTTGATCCTCGCCACCGCGCCAATGGACGTCTCGAGCTGCGCCCAGAAAGTAATGAGGTACTTGAAGCTGTTGCTCAGGGATATCTAGTTCCTTTTAGTCAATAATGAGGCGGAGCAACGAGGAGTGCCACTTTCTTACTAGATTGACGAGTGCAAGGCCTAGGAAGCCGAGAGACTGGCTCGACTTGAAAACGACCGCCAGAGTCGTGACCAGGATTGCCAAGAGCATCACCACAAAGTCCAAGACCATCTTCAGCCACACCTGCACACTCAGGAGCATGTACAAGGCCTTTTGCGAGTAGTCCAGGCGGGCCTTGTTCCGGCCAGCGAACTCCGTCGTCCGGTCAAAGGCCCGGATTGAGATGATACCCTTGATCGTCTCTAGCATGAATGCGGAGAGGGGAGCCTTGGCCTCTATCTCCATGAGACGGAGCTGCTTCGAGGTGCGGAGGTAGAATTTCTGGACGACGAAGAGCAAGCCGACGAGTACAGGTATGGCCACGGAGACGTATTTCGATGAGATGAATACGATGACGGACTCGGCACAGGCTCCGAATAAGGCTTGAAGGTTTGTTAGTTGCCTGTCGACGAGATCTTACAGGGGATATTATTACCTGTGGTGGTATTGACTAGGGCCATGGGGAGCTCGTCGTCAATGAGCATGATGTCCTGAATGAAGCTAGGCTAGTCAGAATTCTGCTATCGAAGTAGTACTGCTGGTGCGACTTACCGGTTGGCGATGGTGGTCGAGCCAGCGCTAATGACATATGAGATGGACGAGCTAGCAAATATTAGCTGTCGTCAATCCACGTCAGTTTCACGAACACCTACTTCATGAAGGTCTCAAGCTGCCTAAGGTATAGGTTGAGCGAAGATGACGTGAGGAGAATCTCGAAGAAGAAGCTCAGCCATGTTAGTACCCATATTCAACGCGACCCCGAAGGGGTTAGGGACGACATACAGGCAAAGACCGTAAAGTAAGACGAGCCCACCAATAATGAGACCGGTGAATATGGCGATGTAGAAGGTCAACCCGTGTGTCGTCGATTCCGCCCACATTTTGAGCCAGACGTCTAGCGCGTACTATCAGAGGGGGATTTTCTCGCAGGCGCAACAGCGGGACCACCGACTTACTCTCAAAAGACCTTTCGGCCGCCAAAGCGGCTGCTAGGACAAAGAACAATGACACCCCAGCCAGCCCGCAGGACCGGAAGAAGTAAACATAAACACTCCAATCTGAAGGGGCCTGTTTGTTCTTCTCTTCCTCGTCGACTTCGTCCGCAGGATTGCGAGTCTCTGCGCCTTTGTCTGAGTCGGGCGCCGGGGCTGGCGATTCCAGGTCTGCCATGGTCTCCTCGACCACCAGGCCTTCGGAGAGGAGCTCTGGATATTCTCCTTGGTGGGTGATAAGCCCGTTGTTCAAGACGTAGATAGTCTCAAACCGGGAGAGCATGTTGGCTAGATGAGAGGTTAGCAAAAATAATCTCTCGAGTGGCTTTGATTTGGGCCTTCTTTTTCATACTCGTATGAGTCGCCAGCACAACGGCACATCTAAGCCTGGAGAGGAGGCCGTCTGGAGAGAATAGGCTTGACGAGATGTGGTGGGCAGACCGTCGGTCTAGGCCGCTGAATATGTCGTCTAGGAGGATGAGATCTGGACGACAATAGAGGGCGCGTGCCAGAGCCTGGGGTTCACAATTAGCTGCCGGAGGAGGAAGAGGAAACTTTGCGAAATGCTTACAACGCGAGCGCGCTGGCCACCACTCATTGCCGAGCCCGCGCTACCCACGCCCGTGTGGTCCCCCTTGGGCAGCGCGGTGATATCCTGCCACAGAGCAGAAGCATCCACAACCGTGTCGTACCACTCCCTATCAAAGGGGAGCGAACCGACAATGTTCTCCTTGATCGTCTGGTCAAGGAGCCAGGGCTCCTGGTCGCAGTACGCGATGCGGAGGTTTGGCCGGATCCGCCTGAATCCCGACACCTGCTCGACCTCGCCGAGAATGGCCTTGAGGAGTGTGGATTTTCCAGACCCCACGCTTTGCCGATAACCCGTCAGCTTCTCAGATCTTTCGTTTCTGAAGATTGGAGGAGGCACTCACGGTCCGATGATGGCGACGAAGGACTCGGGCTGGAGGGAAAGCGACATGACGTATAACGACGGCTTCCCCCCTTCCTTCCAGCAGAACGTCGCATCCGAGATTCCTAGAATGTCAGCCGCCGGCGCGAACTCCTCGAACCCCAAGTGCGACACGTGCTCAAGGTATAGAGGATACGGTTCGATTGAGACCGGGCTATCCGGTGTCCGCCTCTTGATGAGCGAGCTGGCGGACGAGGTGTGCGAGCCGTGTGACCGGGTACCGGCCTCTCCCTCATCGTTGAGGAGGTCCTGGATGCGGCCCAGGCACTTAAACATGGAGATGAGGGTTGGCGTGCCCTGGATGAGGAGGAAGAGAGGGTCGAGGGAGATGCGGAGGAGGGCGAGGGAGGAGAAGATAGTCTGTGGTGACAGAGGTATGTTGTGGATCTTGGAGATGATCGCGAAGCCGCCGTAGGCCACCAGGATCGAGAGCTCCGTGGATGCGGCAGCTTCATGTTTTGTTAGCGTTTTGCTCGTATTACGCAAGCCCAAAGTGTGGACAGGCATGTTGTGTAAACTTACATAGCACAACCATGATGGCCAGAATCCTCCGGAAGCGCCTGTTTCACGGTTAGCGTGATTATGGAGGCATGGGAGGAAAGCCCGTTCGTTCACGCTAATGAACCACTTACCGACCGAGTCGGACCTCGTTTAATCGAAGGCCTTGGAGATTTTTGAGATAGTCCCCAGCGAGACCCAACATCTTCACCTCCTTGAAGCTTGATATCATGCTCATTGTCGATTTGACGCGGCTCTCGGTAGAGGCGAGCCACGCCATTTGACGCCCACTCAGGGAGCCGCCGAACATGCCACCCGCGACGGTCATGACTGCCGGGTGCCGTCAGTATGAAAGCGGATGAGGAACGGGTTTGCAGAACGCCAATTACCTAGAGTACACAGAAGTGGCCCGATGAATCTGTTTAATCCCGAAGTTAGTTCTAAGACTCGCAGCCAATGCACCTAGAACACGAAGGTCTACTCACGCGAGCTGAATCTGAAGATAGAGCAGGTACGTCGCTACAGCAACGGTCACGAAGCTGGCCCAAATATCATGCAGGATCAAAGACCCGTCCATGATATGCTGCATATCGACATTGATCAGCGTCGTCGCCTTTCCGGTGTCCAGGCTCGAGAGCCTCATCCCCAGAAGCTTCCGGTACACCGCGTCAACCAGTTGGCTCCTTAGCTCCAGCGCCAGCTTGTTCGACGCGTGGTGGAACCACCCGTTGAAGACGGCGGTCAGGCAGTACAGCATCGCAAACGCCCCGATGAGAGCGTGCCCCACGGCCGCGCGGTTCTCGTACCCGCCGCCCTGCACGAAGTCGAGCATCCGCTCCAGGAGCATGGGCTGCGCCAGAGTGACGCCGACGACGGCTAGGCGGGGGACCATGGGGACGAGGAAGTGGCCCGGCATCGACCTGAACAGGGTCGCGAACAGGGAGGATTTGGCCTCCTTGTTTGGGTTGGCGGCCCAGCGCTGCCGGAAGCTGTCTCGAGAGGCCTCCGCGTCGTCCTCGTCCCTGGGGCCTGAGAGGTCGCCGTCGTGCAGGAGACGACTGTAGCCTGTACTATGCGTAAATAACGGTACCATGGAGGCGGAAAGGGGGCCGTTGATTACCATTCCAGAGCGTATCCAACAACCAGAGGAAGAACACCCGTCCGTAGAATCCCGCCAACTGCTCCGGGCTGTGCCCGCTTCCACCACCTTGGACGAGGCTCTTCTTGGACCAACCCTCAGCGAGCGCGACTCCTATCTTTGCGATCAGCGCCACCACCTCTATTGCCGCTATCGGCACGGCTCCAGGCATCAACCATAGCGTCCGTAGCCTCAGGGCGTCGAGCGCAATGGTCAAGAGCAGAAATAGCTCCAGGAGAATGCTAGGAGCCACGCGGTAAGTGTGCTCGTAGAACGACACGGCGCTGAGGGGGATGGCAGTCAGGAAGTTGAGGGTTTGAGCTGCCAGGGTCAGCTTCGTCCTTGGGGGCCCGGCGACCACCCATATTATGAGCAGAGCCAGTCTCAAGAGGCCGAAAATAAGAATTAGCAGCTATATCTTTGGTGTTAGTAGATGGTCTTTTCCCTTTCTGCATCCTAGGGATGACGAACCTGTTTGACCGGCAGAAGGTTTCCCATTCCAACCCTTTTCTCTTTCCCTCGAAGCCATGCTATCTGCAGGGGCGCGGCGAGCAGCAGGAGGCAGGATGGAAGGATGACCAAGACGGACTCCTCAAAGAGGAGTGTAAAGTCGAACCCCCACCGGCAGTCTTTCCCAGCCCATGGTCCCCAGCTATTGTCGATAGCTACGCAGGCGTCGGACATGGCTTTGCTTCACCTTTTGCGGTAGCTTGGGTAGGGGGATGAGCGAATCACAGCAATAATGGGGTGTGCGCTGTAGGCGTCTGAGGCGGGGGGAGGGGGAGGGGGACTCAAACGGGGAGATGGGCACAGGGCGAGGTTGGCGAAGAAGAAAGAGTAAGACGTCAGTCGATCGTCTACTTTTGAAGAGACTGCCTGCAAGTGAAGGGTATTCGCCGCACCATCCGTCTACCTGTTGAATCCGCGTCACGAGACATTATCTCGGATATGGGTACTTGATGCCGGGCACCGGAGCTGGTTTTGGGTATCATGAGCCTGCTGTAAGACGGCGGATGAGACTCGCCGCTGTGCATGAACCTGCCGCATCCGCCGCAACCCGACTCTGCAAACCCGATTGTTACGATGCCGCAGACGGCGCTCGCTTAGTTGCCAGTTGGTTTGGAGACAAGTTTCGCAGGTCTGTTTCGGTCGGGTCATCCTTGGTTAGGTCACACTTGGAGTGGAGTCGGTTTTGTTCTATTTTGGTGTTCCACGAGGGGCTAGTTCAGCTCTCCGCCCGCGATGTGGCTGTGCAGTGCCGGCATCCGCTCGCTTCCCGATCCGGCCGCAGAGCGGAAGTCCGGCCAATACGTGCACGTCGCGGCAGCACCCCTCGTTCGAACAGTCTGCCGCTTTTGGACCAGGGTGCATCTGGGGATCCTGCGGGCCGTCGGAGCGGAACGGTACAGAGTAAGCGACGCTGAAACTGCCCGACCTGGGCCACCACGACACCGCCAAGAAGTCGCTTGGGCTGGCCATGTGGCGGCCTTGGCCCGCGGTTAAATTTAGAACACTCGTCTGCTCCAGCAATTGCAGGCCACTCTCCTCCCCCATGTGCACTATATCCGCTGGGTCAGCACCGCATGTGTGCCCTGGAAATAGCATGTTCCCGCTAGTAGCGGTCATGAGCTCTGTCGCCGTCGGTACATGTAGGGCTGCTAGCACGCCAGACGCATCCAGAGTCGCCGCAGCTCTTGGCACAGGCCGATAAGGTCAGAAACAGACGCCGACCATACCCGCACTTTGCGATGAGGGGGCGAGGCCAAGAGATAGTTGGTCAACCAACTCACCTAGTCACTAAACTCCACCGCCGCAATCGGGTAAGCCCATCACGACCATCCTGCCATCCGGACAAGATCTTCAACCGGACTTACCCTATTCCGCCAAGCCACTATACAATACGTCCCAGAAATAGCCACCTCCCGCCACAGTTACCGAACCTAGGCGCGGGAGCCGGCGTATTCGTCGCGGTCGACGATGCATCGGTAGCATCCTAGGCTGTCAGCATCATCCATACCATCGTGATGGACATGCAGTCTCCCTCCCTACCGCGACTCGCCTAGACTGCCCACGGGGCATCGTGAGCGGGCGTCAACCGTCCGCCGTCATTGCTATTTAGGGCATATTGGTGATAATACGGGATATAGTTGTGACGAGCTGAGCACTACGTTGGCCTAGAAGCACATCGTGATGTGTGCATCCCGACGTCGCTCCACCCTCCGCCAAGCCAACCTGATGACACTCAGTGCCCTTCACGCGACATCGTCACATCAGGTTGTCTGCAAGCAAGTGCCCTTGCCGCAACATCCGGTCTTCAGCTCTGATCTTGCTATTCATGGCAGGTACCGCGTCGGTTCTCCTTCCGAGCCGTCCTGTATGCGTTAGTGATCGTCGTTCAACCTTATTAGTCCCACTGCCCTCTTACATGCCCGTGTTATGCCAATCATCCACCTTCACGATTGACAACGTTCGTTCCACGTCAAGTTAGCCAGTCCACCAGGCCAATCTGCCAGGCGCCCAGTCTCGTGGAAATTCAGTTCTTGAATCTGCCTCTCTGCCTCTTAGGTCCCTGCTTCCACATAATATCCATAAGCATCGTTGCTATACGTGTTCACCAACGCACGATTGCAGATCTTTAGACCCCACCTACGCCTGGGATTATCCTCGCCACGCTATAGCTCACAACATACTCGCCAGAGCCTCTACGAAGCAGTGATCAGCCTTCTAAGCCGCAGAAGGCCAGATCCCATTATCCACAAACCACCCGTGGATCTACACGCCTTGTGGGTCAACCCGCACATCAGCTTCTCTCCATTCAGGTCAGCCTCCCCACAAAACAACGCCGAACCGACCCCAACCCAGGCAAACTCCAATGATGTCCGCCGGAATCACTCGCAAGTCCTTCTGGCCGCAGCGGCTCCTCGCCAGCGAGGCAAGTCACCGCGCTCCCCCACTCTTCCTTGACATGCCCCCAAATCAAGCTCTCCCCCCGGGCCCCGAAGCCTGCGGGAAAACCGGCAAGGTGATGGCCGTGAGCGCCGGCGATCTCCACGTCGCCGCGTTCATGCACCACGTCTCCGCCGAGACCATCGTCCTCACGGCCTGGGCGCTCCTTATGAGGAGCTACGCGGGCCGCGACGGGCAGGTCGAGTTTGGGGTCTGCGTGGACAAGGAGGAGGCGGCGTGGCTGTTTGGCGCGGACGTCAAGAGCGACGGGAAGCTTCTGAGCGGCATGCGGGCTGCGGAGGAGGAGAAGAGGGTTGTACTGGGTAGTGCGTTGGCGTTCAAGTCCCTTGCCGAGTTCTCGGAGGGCACCGGGTACGGCGATATCCCGGCTGCTGTTTATATCTACTCTGGAAAGGCCGCGTCCCCGGCCATGCACACTGAGGTAAGCATGCACCATGTCTTGGAAAGCCTGGCGCTTTCCTATCTGGGATATAAATAGCTAATAAACTCAGGCAACTGTTACGCTCGTCGTGCATATCGCCGAGGGCGGAATGGTCCAGGCCCACCTCTCCTTCCGCAAGGCCGCCCTCGCGGCCGAGCAGGCGCAGAGCGTCGTGGACAACTTTGGCCACGCCCTCCACACCATGACGAAGAAGATGCAGTTCGTCAGCAAGCTCGAGGCCGACAAACTGCTGATGGGCGACATCGAGACCGTCAGCAAGAGCGACTACCGCCGCATCGTCGGGTTCTCCGCCACGCCCCCGCAGCCTATGGAGACCTGCGCCCACGAGCTCGTCTTCTCTCGGTGCGCCGACCCCAAGATGGCGGTGCGGACGGCCGTCACCGCCTGGGACGGCGCCTTCACCTACTCCGAGGTCGCGGCGCAGGCCAACCGGGTCGCGGGGATTATCTTGGGCGCGGCGAGCCTCCACGCCCCCGGCCACACGGGCCCGCTCTACGTGCCCTTCTGCATGACAAAGTCGAAGTGGACGCCCGTCGCCGTCCTCGGCATTCTCGCCGCAGGCGGTGTCTGTGTCCCCCTCGAGCCCAGCGACCCGCCCTCCCGGATGAACGACGCCCTAGCCGCAACGGGTGCGAAGATCGTCCTCACCAACTCGGCCCTCTTCTCTACTGTCGCGGGAGGGCTGTCCGCCAACACCCCCGTGGGCCAGATCCTCTGCGTCGACAAGAAGACCTCCGACTTTGGTCCGGAGCCCCCCGTACTCCCGCGCGTCCGCGCAGACACCACCGGCTACGTCGCTTTCACATCCGGCTCCCAGCCGCCCAAGGCCGTCAGGTGGCAGCACAGCGCGATCTCAACCGGCCTCTGGGTCCTCGGCAGCCAGTTCCACGTGGGCGAGGAGTCCCGGGTCCTCCAGTTCTCGTCACACCTGTACGCGTCGTCCGTGTACGAGCTGCTCGGCCCTCTGGTCCACGGCGGGCGCGTCGTCATCCCCGCCGACGACGACCGCGCTGACGCGGCGAGGCTTGAGAGCTTTTCCAGGCGGCTGGACGTCAACTGCGCGTTCCTGACGCCGTCGTACGCCAGGTTGCTGCACCCCGAGGCTATCCCATCGCTCACGACGCTCATACTGAGCGGTGAGGCCATCGATCAGTATATTCTTGACAAGTGGGTTTCTGCCGTGCAGCGTCTCGTGGTCGGATATGGTGCGGCGGAAACCGGTGGCATCTGCGCAAAGAGGCAATTCTCCGAGGCCACCGAGACCTGCAACCCCCTGAAAGAGGTTGTGGGTACTGGTGCTGGCGCGCGTCTGCTCATCTCCGATCTTTCGAACACCGACAGGCTCGTGCCCGTCGGTGCTGTTGGCGAGATCATCGTCGAGGGTCCCATCCTAGCGGAGGGCTACCTCGAAGAGGAGAACGCCGACGCCTTCGTGGAGAACCCCGAGTGGACCCGCAAGACGTTCTTCAGACCCGCCACACTAAAACGCCGGATCTTCCGCACTGGCGACCTGGGCCGACAGGCTATCGACGGCACCATCTCGCTCGTTGGCCGAGGGGATGAGGAGAACTTGAACAAGCTGGGTGAGGTCCGTGCTGTTGTAGCGAGGGAACTCCCCGACGCCTTGGACATCCATGTGGAGATCCGAAGCAATGAGGAGGAATCCATCGTCGTCTTCCTCTCATTCGGGCATACTCAGGACAAGATGAAGGTTCTGATCCCGGGTGACAGACTGGCGGCGTCGCTAAAGCAGGCAATGGATTCTCTGCAGCAGAGCCTCCCGCCAAGCCAGTCCATGGCCTTCTTCGTCCCGCTGGCCGGATTCCCCTACCATGTTTCCGGCAAGCTGAACCGCCAGATGCTCGCAGAATTCGTCGCCAACACCCCTGTTGACGAGCTGCATTCCTACAACGCCAGCTTCCTCGAGTTCACCTCCACGCCCGAGCTAATCCCCACCCCCATGACCTCCACATCGGAGGACTCGGCTTCTTTGGACACAATCTCGGAAGAGAGCGTCGACCTCCCGGCTGCGTCGGCCTCGGACGCCGAAGGGATACTCCTAGCGTGCTGCAGAGAAACCCTCAAGATGCCCTCCTTCGGCGCCGGCGACAACTTCTTCCAGTCGGGCGGCGACTCCATCCTCGCCATCAAGGCTGCGTCTTCCGCTCGCTCGCAGGGTGTCAGCGTCACCGTTGAAGACATCTTTACCGCGTCGACCGTCCGAGAACTTGCGAAGGTTGCCGGAGTCTATGACGACGACTCCAAGGACGGCGAGACGGGAGAGATTGACCCCTTCAGCCTTCTCCCTTCAGACCTGGTCGATGAGATGATAGCGTCTGTTGAGGACCAGGGACAGGAAAGCGGCCAGGCGGTAGACATATACCCGTGCACCCCACTCCAGGAAGCCCTCATCGCGCTGTCAAGCATGCGCAGTGGTGCCTACGTTGCCCAATACGTCCTCGAGCTGCCAGCCTCCACCAGCCTCGATCGTTTTAGGGACGCGTGGGCCACCGTTGTGGAGCGACACGACATCCTCCGGACGAGGATATTCGAAAGCCCCCACGGCGGCGTCCAGGCTGTATACGACTCTGAGATCCAGTGGTACGACGGAGCGAGTGTCACGGCTTATTGCGAGCTTGACAAGTCAATCCCAATGGTCTTCGGTGATAGGCTTGTGCGCTTTGGCCTCGTGGGCGGCACCTTCATCCTCACAATCCACCACTCCCTCTTTGACGGATGGTCCATCGCCCGCGTGTTTGAGGACGTGGAGAGGCAGTACGCCAGACAAGAACCTCTCGGGATCCAGCAGTACAAGTACTTTGTCAAGCATCTATCCACCCTTGATGATGAGTCGTCGAAGCAGGTTTGGGCGCGGAAACTCGCGTCCGACACCGGGCTCGCCTCGTGCCACTTTCCGCAGACTCTCGCCCCCTCCTATACCCCCGTCCCAGACTCGGAAAGGAGGCTGGAGGTGCCCACGGCCAAGTACGCCAGCTCGGAATTCACAATCCCCACGCGCATCCGAGCTGCCTGGGCCCTCCTCGTGGGCCGCTACATCGACTCGCAAGACGTCATCTTCGGCGAGACGCTGTCGGGGCGGACGTGCACCATGGAGGACGTTGAGAACGTCTCTGGGCCGACTATCTCCACCGTGCCCGTCCGAATCAGTTGGGACTCGAGCGCCTCTCTGGCTGCCCTCTTACAGGACATCCAGGGAGAAGTCGTCGAGATTACGAACGCCGGGCACATCGGCGTCCAAAACATCTCCCGCCTCGGCCCCGCGGCGCAAGAGGCCTGCCAGTTCCAGCACCTCGTCGTCATCCAACCGCGCAAGTCGTCGTTCGAGACTTCCGAGCGCGGGCTCAAGCTTCCCAACCGACTCAACCTAGACCAGGCAGTTCTGGAGCGCAAGAGCTTCCACAGCTACGCCTTGAATATGGACTTCACCCTTAGCGACGACGGCGTTACCATAATCACCACATTCGACTCTCGCGTGTTCCAGACGAGGGACATCGAGCACCTGCAGGCGCAGTTTGCCCACGTATTCGACCAGATCTGCCGGACCCGCAACGCGACCGAGGCCAGGATCTCTGACATCGAATTTGCCTCGCCGGTGGATAGGGAGCTCCAGGTTGAGAATAACGCTCGCCAGCCCCTCCAGCACGAACGGACTACCCTCGTGCAGCTTCTTGAGCGCCACGCAAAGTCGACTCCACGAGCACCCGCCGTTGAGGGCTGGGACGGCTCTCTCTCCTACCGCGAACTCGACTCAGCCTCGACTGCACTAGCTAGCCATCTCGGTTCCCTGGGCATCCGGAAGGGAGATTACGTTTCGTACTGCTTCCCCAAGAGCATCTGGACCACCGTCGCAATAATGGCCACCCTGAAAACAGGCGCTGTCAGCGTCGCCCTGGAACCAACCCACCCCGACTCCAGCGTGGCCAAGGTCCTCAACCAGATCAGGCCCAAGCTGATCCTGTGCCCCAAGGCCTTCACCGGCAGGTTCAAGCGCCTTGGTCGCTCCACCTTTGCTGTGGACAGCAAGGCCATTGCTGACCTGACCCGTCTATCCGTGGGCGGAGTGCGGCGCCGATTTCCGGTCCAGGCAGATGACACCGCGTTCGCCGTGTTCACATCCGGCTCAACCGGCGAGCCAAAGGGCATCCCGCTCCAGCATGCGGCGGTCTGCCACATGGCGAAGCAGCACGGAGAGGTCATGAACATCGTGCCATCCTCCCGCATCCTCCAATTTGCGGCGCACGTATTCGACGTCTCCATCGGTGACCTGGCAATCGCCGTTTTCCACGGGGCTTGTCTCTGCGTGCCGTCCGATGAGGACCGGATGAACAACCTCACCAAGGCAGTGAACGACCTGCACGCTAACAGAGCGTGGCTAACCCCCACCGTCGCCAGCCTCATCTCCCCGCGCGACTGCCCAACCATCAAGTGGCTCTCCGTGGGCGGCGAGCAGCTGACCCAGGCCTGCCGCGACATCTGGGAGGGCGTCCCCCTCGTGAATGTCTACGGCCCCGCAGAGGTCACCAACCTCGGGACCGCCGTCCACGTCTCCAAGGACCTCCCGATCACCAACATCGGCCGCGGGAACGGCGCGAAGATGTGGGTCTGCGAAGTCGGCCGCCCGGAGAGGCTCGCCCCTGCCGGATGCGTGGGAGAGATCGTCTTCGAGGGCCCGAACGTCTCCGGTGGGTACCTGAATAACCAGAAACTAACAACAGCGTCGTTCCGCGAGCTTCCTTCCCGGATAGAGAAGGGGAGGCCGGTCCGTATGTACTGTACCGGAGACCTCGCCAAGCTTGAAGTGGACGGATCCATCGAGTTCAGGGGGCGGAAGGACACGCAGATCAAGCTCCGCGGCCAGCGGATTGAAATCACAGCTGTGGAGGATGCCCTGGCCAAGGCGATATCGGAGCCCGCCGAGCTGGCTGTCGACATCCTCGCCGGAGACAGCCGCGAAGCCGCCCTAATCGCCTTCTTATACCTCCCAGGTAGGCTACCCGCAACTACTAACATCGAGACAGGAATATTTAGCACCGTCGACCTCAAAGACCTTGCCGTCGAGGCCCGCGCGCGCATGGCGGAGACCCTCCCGTTGCACATGATCCCCACGCTCTTCGTCCCGCTGAGCCGCCTCCCGAAGCTCGTGTCGGGGAAGATCGACAGGAAGACCTTGCGACTTGCTGCGGCGGAGCTGAGCGACGGGGACATCAGTGCGTGGAAGGTCGACGCGGCCACTGAGAAGCGGGCGCCCACCAACAGGGAGGAGGAAGGCATGAGGGGGATGTGGGCTTCCGTCCTGCGGTTTCCTGAGAGCGACATTGGAGTCGACGACAACTTTGTTAGCCTCGGCGGGGACTCGATCACGGCGATTAAGCTTGTTGCGCAGGCGCGGGCGAGGGGGTTGACCCTCTCTGTCTCCTCCATCTTCCAGCACGCGACGATATCTGCTCTCTGTGCCGCCCTCGCTCCTGACAAGGAGGTTTCAACGTCGACTTCAACACCCCCACAAACCCTGAGTGTCTCGTCATCGGAGGCCGCAGATATCGCCCTGCAGTGCGATATTTCCCCGCAGCAAATCGAGGACGTCTACCCTTGCACCGCTCTGCAGGAGGGCATGCTCATGTTGACAGAGAAGCGACCCACAGCCTACGTTGCTCACCACGTCATGAAGCTGCCTTCCTGGGTGGATGAGTCCATTTTCCGTCGGGCATGGGAGGCTATTTCACGGGAAAACGCCATCTTGAGGACGCGCATTGTCCCTACGGGTAAGCAGGTAGTTCTACGGCCCACCGCGCTTGAGTGGATGACGGCACCCCGCGACTTGGACAGCTATGTGTCCAAGGCGCTGCAGGAGCCCATGGGGTTCGGCAAGCCTCTGACTCGGCAGGCGATACTGCAAGGCCCAAAGCGCTTCGTCTGGACGGCCCATCACTCCGTTTATGACGGGTGGTCGATGTCACTCCTCGCCGAGGCCCTTACTGGGACTTACATGCGATTGGCGAAGCCCGGCCGTCCCCTGGAGACCACCCCCGAGCCCACAATCAGCTTCCGCGCTTTCGTTGACTGGATCTCGGAAATTGACGGGGCCCAGGCAGCGTCGTTCTGGCGGGGGCAGCTCGCCGGCGCCGACCCTGCGCCGTTCCCGCCCCGCTTGCCCTCGTCGTACGATCCTCACGCCGACTCGCTTCTCGAACTGACGATCCCGTTCCCGAGAAACACCAAGGCCACAACGACCCCGGCTAGTATTATCCGCACTGCATGGGCTCTCCTCATCTACGCCTACTCCGGTTCCCACACCGATGTCGTCTTTGGATCGTCTGTTACCGGCCGGAGCGCCCCCATCGACGGCATCTTCTCCCTCATCGGTCCCACCCTCGCCACCATCCCCGTCCGCGTCGTTCTCGACCCGAGAGAGCCCGCCCGCGACCTCCTGGCCCGCGTCCAGAAACAGTCCGTCTCCATGCTGGAGTACGAGCAGCACGGCCTCCAGAACATCAGGGCCGCCGCGCCCGAGGCGCCCGCCGCCTGCGACTTCCAGAGCCTCCTGGTCGTGCATACCGAGGGCGGGTCCGCCACCCACGACAACCGACTCGCTTGGAGTACAGAGCGGAACGACTCCCAGTTCTTGACGAATGCTCTGACTCTCGAGTGCGAGCCGGACGGGACCAAGCTTAATCTGGTCGCTTCGTACGATTCGTCCCTGATGGATGAGCGGCAGATGCGCAGGGTCCTCGCCACGTTTGAGCACATCCTCCAGCAGCTATGCCGCGACAACGGCAAGCTCGTCGGGGACATCGACACGCTCTCCCCGGGCGACAGGTCCGAAATCGCCCAGATCACAAATGACCTCCCTCCCCGCGCTAACGACCTCGTCCACAACATGTTCGCCCGCCAGGCCGCATCCACCCCCGACGCCACCGCCATCAGCGCCTGGGACGGCGAGCTGACCTACCGCCAGCTCGACCAGCTCTCCACCAAGCTGGGCCGCCACCTCCAGTCCCTCGGCCTCGGTCCTGAGTGCTTCGCGCCCTTCTGCTTCGAGAAATCCAAGTGGGTCCCCGTCGCTCTGCTGGGCATCCTCAAGGCGGGCGGCGCGTGCGTCCCCCTCGATCCCGCGCAGCCGCTCGACAGGCTGGGGAGCATCATAGACACTCTCGACGCCCGGATCGTCCTAACCTCCAAGACCCACGAGAAGCTACTCACCGGCGTACGAGGTGTCAAGCACTTTGTCACGGTGTCCGAAGATGCCGTGAGCCAACTCCCCGCTTACGGACGAAGGAGCGCGAAGCCGCAGGCAACGCCAGAGTCTCCGTGCTACGCCATCTTTACGAGTGGTAGCACCGGGACGCCAAAGGGCGTCGTGTGGGAGCACGCGGCCCTCTGCTCCAGCATGGCCGAGCACGGGGTCGCCTTCAACTACTCGACATCCTCGCGCGTGCTCCAATTTGCCTCCCACACGTTCGACGTCAGCGTCTCAGAGCTGCTAACAACCCTTGTGTACGGGGGTTGTCTCATCATCCCCGACGACTTCACGCGCCTCAACGGCATCTCCGACTTCATGAACAAAAACAAAGTGAACTGGACTTTCTTCGCGCCGTCCTTTGCCCGTCTAATTGACCCCGCTTCTGTGCCCGGGTTGAAGACCATTGTGCTCGGCGGCGAGGCGCCCGGGAAGGACAACATCGAGCGCTGGTCCAACCGTCCCGGACTGGAACTCATCGTCACCTACGGCCCCGCCGAGAGCTGCATCTACTGTGCAAAGAACAGCGTCCAGCTCCCGCAGATCGAAGGGAGCGTCGGGCACTCCATCGGAGGCGTGATGTGGGTCGCCGACCTCGCTCGGCCAGACCGCCTCGCGCCCATCGGAGCTGTCGGCGAGATTGCCGTGGAAGGGAGCATCCTCGCGCGGGGGTACCTCAAGGATCCCGCCAAGACGGCGGCCTCGTTCCGACCGATGCCTTCCGGGTGGGTCGGCGGTAGGAGCGAGCGCGTCTACTACACGGGCGACCTGGGCCGCGTCAACTCCGACGGCTCCATCAGCTGCCTCGGGCGCCGGGACGATCAGGTCAAGATCAGGGGCCAGAGAGTGGAGCTCGCCGACATCGAGTACCACCTGCGCAAGGACAAGCGCGTTCGCCAGGCCCTGGTTCTCTACCCACGATCCGGACCGTGTGTCAACCACCTGGTTGGAATCCTCTCCATGGTGGACCAGGACGACTCTCGGCCTGCTTCATCTGCCAACATAGCCATTGCGCCCTCAGAAGCGTGGTCGAAAACGTTTGACGTCCAAGAAAACCTCATGGAAAAAGTCCCCACATACATGATTCCCTCAATCTGGATTGTCCTCGACACCATCCCGCTCATGCCCGCCTCTCAGAAGGTCAACCGGAAGATGGTTAGCGAGTGGACCATGGCCATGAGTCAATCTACCTACGAGCGCATCGCCAGTCTGTCCTCTGGCCCCACCGAAGAAGCCCCTGCCGCGCTCCAGGACGAGCTCGAAGAGCGTATCCGCATGCTCTGGAGCTCCGTGCTGAACGTCGGCGCTGAAGTGATCGGTCCCGAGTCCTCCTTCCTCCGGCTTGGCGGTGACTCCATCTCGGCCATGCAGATAATCTCCAGGTGCCGGAACGACGGTATCCACGTCACGGTCCAGGATCTCCTGAAGAGCCGGAGATTTACTGAATTCTGTGACCGCGCGAGGGCTTCCAAGTCGGAATCGAGCGACCCAGTGCTCGAGGGCGAGGACGAGACCGGGGTTGCTTTCGAGCTCTCCCCTATCCAGACCTGGTTCATGAAACTGGCGCCTGGTGAGAACTACTTCAACCAGAGCCACCTCCTCCGCCTTACCGAAAAGGTTGGGCTTGAAGACCTAGAGAAAGCCCTTGTTCTCATCGCGCAGCGACACGGGATGCTCCGCGCCCGGTTCCAGGAGTCCGACGGGCAGTGGAAGCAGTTCATCTCCGACGACGCCGAGGCCTCGGTCCAGTGCCGCGCCTTCCGGTCCGTTACGATGAAGAAAGCCGCTAGCTACGCTCTCAACGCCCAGGCCAGCCTGGATATCATCCACGGGCCGCTACTGGCAGCCGACCTTTACAGCATGACCGACGGTAGGCTTGCGCTATTCATCACCTGCCACCATCTCGTCGTCGACCTGGTGTCGTGGAAAATCGTCTTCCAGGAGCTAGAGGAGATCTTGAGAACAGGGAGCCTGAGCGCTGGCCGGAAGCCGCTTCCATTCCGCTGGTGGTCCGAGCTGGTCAACAAACGTCCGGATTCCCTGGCGACCGCGAACGATCTCGACGCCCCGACGACCGACTTTAGCTTCTGGGGCATCTCTAGCACCGACAACGTCCCTGCTCACATCATCGAGGATCGATTCATTCTTGACGCGGCGGCCACGGAACTTCTCCTTGGCAAGGCCAACGACGCCTTTAACACCGAGCCGCTTGATCTCCTACTAACAGCAGTCGGCCACTCCTTCAACACCGTATTCGGCAACCTCCGCGAACCCCTGTGTCTTTTCAACGAGGGCCATGGTCGCGAGCCCTGGCGCCCGGATATCGACCTCTCCTCAACGGTCGGCTGGTTCACTTCCATGTGCCCCATCCCCCTCACCTCCAATGACGACGTGTTGCACTTCCTCCAGGAGGTCAAAGACTTCCGCCGAAAAGTCCCAGAGAAAGGCCTGCCGTTCTTCAAGCGCTTCGCGGGACGCGCGGCGACGGGTGTCGAGGCCACCTTCAACTACCTCGGCCTCTCCCAGCAGCTCGAGCGCGACGACGCCCTTTTGAACCGGATGAGCTGGGAAAACGTGGCCCAGCCCCCCGACTCGTCGCCCGATGTCCCGCGGTTCTCGCTCTTTGACATCTCTGCCGGCGTCGAGGACGGTGTCACGTTTGTCAGCTTTGCTTTCAACCGCAACATTGAGCATATTGACCTTGTGCATCAGTGGATCAAGGCTTGCTCCGACACGTTGGCAAACCTCATTGAAACAACGAACGGGAGTGGGAGGACTCTTACGCTTAGCGACCTGCCTCACCTTCCTGCGACACAGGAAGAGTTTTGCTCTCTTCTTGAGAACACCTTTCCGGAGGCCGGACTCTCGACGGGTGACGTCCAGGACATCTATCCGTGCTCTCCCATGCAGGCCGCCCTTCTCACCGGCCAGGCCGTAGACCCCACTCTCTACGCCGTTCGTTACATCTGGGAAGTTGTGCCGAAATCCAACGCAATTACATCCATCGACCGCGTCGCTGAGACATGGAAGCGAGTCGTGGCTCAGAGCCCCATGCTGCGGACTACGTTCATCCAGACCGTGCCTTTCAGTGGGAAGAATACTTCTGTCCACAGCCAAGTTGTTCTCAGGGACTTCGAACCTACTGTGGATCTTTGCGATTCCTCTGAGTTCCCTGTTGGCAAACCTCACGACCACATACAGAACGGCCCGCCTCACCACCTTACCCTCTGCGAGAAGAACGGAAGTGTCATGGTGCAGCTGGACATCAGCCACGCGCTCATTGACGGCACCTCAGTGAACGTTCTCCTGGACGCTATGATCAAGGCGTACGATGGAAAGACCTCTATTCTCACCAACCAGGACTGCTATGCTCATTATGTCGACTATCTCCGCGACCAGGACCTCGACGCGTCCCGGACGTTCTGGAAGACGCATCTCGCCGGCGTGGAGCCGTGCCAGTTTCCCGTCCTCCGAACATTCATGGACAGCGGCGGAAATGACGACAGGAAGCTGGCATATCTGGACTTCACGTACGACAACCCCGGTCGTCTCCACTCGCTCTGCACCTCCACCGGGACGACGGCGGCTAGCGTCTTCAAGCTTGCGTGGGCGCTCCTCCTCAAGGCCTACACCGGGAGCAACGCGCCCTGCTTCGGATATCTCGCCTCCGGTCGAGACCTGCCAATCCCAGGCATTGAGCACTCCATTGGGCCTTTCATCAACATGCTCGTTTGCATGGTTTCCCTCGAGAAGGGCGAAGATGTGGTTGGGGACGTGTTGAGGGCTGCCCACGAGGACTACGCGAGCTGCCTCGAGCACCAGGTGTGTTCGCTTGTTGACATCGTCCGCCAGCTCAACCTTGGTGGGGAGAAGCTCTTCAACTCGGTCATGTCTGTACAAAGACACCTCCCTCCGGGCACGTCGGATTCCAGCATCGAGTTCCAGTCAATCGACGCCGAGGACCCAAGCGAGGTGAGTACCCCTGCCATCCATTCTGACCCCGCGACCTTTACTAAATAGGTTAGTTCGATATCGTGTTGAACATCGGAGACTCGGCGGAGCGGGTCGAGGTCAGCCTAACCTACAATACCGCCCTGTTGACCACCAAGCAAGCGAAGCGTCTTGGAGCCTCCTTCAACAAGACCATTGACAGCGTCCTCGACTCGCTTGACAAGCCCGTCAGCTCGGTCAGCCTCATGCCCGAAGTGGACCACCAGCAGGTTGACGGGTGGAACTCCAGCACCGACCTCACGCCGGTGTCCGCCCTCTGCGACGACCTCGTGCGGAAGCACGTAGCCACCCAGGGTACCAAGGTCGCCGTTTCCGGGTGGGACATCAGCATGACCTACTCCGACCTGGACAAAAAGGCAGAGGCGCTGGCGGAACACCTGTCGTCGAAGTACTCGCTCTCGCGCGACACGCTCGTCCCCTTCTGCTACGAAAAGAGCGCCTGGGCTATCGTGGTGATGCTCGGGATCATGAAGGCGGGCGCCGCCTTCGTGCCCTTGGATCCAAAGCACCCCGAGGATCGCCTGACCCAGATCGTGCAGAGAATCCGCGCGCCGCTGATCATCTGCTCCGAGAAGAGCGAGAAAACGGTCAAGAGCATCGCCAGCTCGGAAAGCCTCCCTTATCTGGTTGTCGGGAAGGAGAGCATGGACAAAATGATGAAGCCTTCCACGATGCGGAATAGGGCTAGTTCTCAGCGCAGGCGCAGCCCATCGGACCTTGCGTACTGCCTCTTCACCAGTGGCAGCACGGGAACTCCGAAGGGGGTACTCATACAACACCAGACGCTCTGTAGCAGCTGCACAGCCCACGGAAATGCATTTGGCTATACCAACACTTCTCGCGCCCTCCAATTTGCGTCATACGCCTTTGACGCCTGTATAGCTGAGATCTTCACCATCCTCATCATGGGAGGAACCGTCTGCGTGCCCTCCGACGCCCAAAAGATGGACCCGGAGCTCCTCACCAAATACATCCGCCGCGAGAAGGTTGACCTAGTCTTCCTCACCCCCTCCTTCCTCTCGCTCCTGGATCCAGCTAAGCTGCCCTCCGTCAAGACCCTTCTTGTCGGCGGCGAGATCGTCCAGAAGCAGCTGGTGGGCAGGTGGCTCGGCGGCGGGCGGCGGGTCGAGATTGTCTACGGCCCGACCGAGTGCTGCGTCTACTGCTCGGGCTTCGACTACGCCGACCGCAGCGATATCTCGCCCGGGAAGAACTTCATCGGGACGACGGTGGGGAGCGTCTCCTGGGTCACCGAGCCACACGACTACAACAGCCTGGTGCCCGTCGGTGCGATCGGCGAGCTCCTCGTGGCGGGCCCCATTCTCGCCAAGGGATACCTCGACGACGAGGAGAAGACCTCTGCTTCCTTCGTTAAGCCTGATTGGATGGACGGTTTGACGGCGTACCGCACAGGCGACCTCGTCCGCTACGCTGAGGACGGGAGCCTCGAATACCTCGGGCGACGGGACACCCAGGTCAAGCTCCGCGGTCAGCGTCTCGAACTCGGAGAGATCGAGGAACAGCTGATCAAGGACCCCAGCGTCCAGCAGTGTGTGGTCCTCCTGATCAAGGAAGGACTGTGCAGCCAGAAGCTTGTTGCCGTCCTGACCTTTTCTCCGGAAGACAAAGACGCTCGCGTTGCGGGGACCTTGAAGCCCGTCGGTGGCACTGACGGGTTGGATATGCTCGGCGGGGGAGCCGTGGCCGACAAGCTGTCCAAACTCTCCTCACTTGCTACGGGCGTGCTGCCACGCTACATGGTTCCCAGTTGTTGGGTCGTGACGGACCAGATGCCGCTACTACCCTCCGGTAAAGCCGACCGCCGGTTCCTCACCAATTGCATCGCCAACATCGACGACGATCTCAACGAGCTCTCCGTGAAATGGTCAATTAGCGATGCACCTTCCAAGTCCGATGCGCCTCCCCCGGTCGCCGATGAGAGGAAGGGCCTCCAGCCAGCCGCGAAGCTCCTACGACAGATCTGGAGCTCTGTTCTCAACGTCCCTGAGGAGCGCATCAACACCTCTTCTGACTCGTTCATCCGCGCAGGCGGCGACTCGATCAGCGCCATGGAGGTCGTAGCTCTGTGCCGCGCCAAGGGCATGCGGCTCCTGATAGAGAACCTCCTCAAGGCTACCTCCATCGACGCACTCGCAGCTACTATGGAGCCGCCCGCCCCAGCTTCCCCAACTAGCAGCAGCCCAGGAGTTGCTACTCACGCTGAACAAGATTCGGAAGAGGAGGACGGAAAGATCGTCCTTTTCGGTCTGTCGCCCATCCAACGCATGTTCGCAAAGCTCTCTCCTGGTGAGAGCCACTTCAACCAGAGCTTCCTCCTTAGGGTTTCCGACGGGAGGCACCTGGACGAGGACGAGGTCCGACGTGCTCTCAATGTTGTCGTCAAGCGACACGCAATGCTTAGGGCCCGCTTCCAGCGCCTCGGTCGCACGTTCAAACAATGGATCGAGCCCGATGTGGAGGAGTCTTACACCCTCCAAGAATGGGGCGTTGCCAAGGATGCGGTGTTCCCGGCCGAGGCTGTCTCCCGGATTGTCGACACGCAGAAGTCTCTTGACCTCGAGAACGGTCCGGTGTTTTCCGGCGACCTCTTCTCCGTGGGCACGGAGCAGTACCTGTTCCTCACGGCACACCATCTTGTCATCGACCTCGTCTCATGGAGGATTATCCTCAAGAACCTCGAAGATTACTTCACTCAGGGATCGATATCCAGCTACCGCAGCCTCTCCTTCGAGAAGTGGAGCCGCCTCCTCAACGCCCACCGCAAGACCCTTCTCGACGCCAAGTCTACATTCGTCCCCTTCGACACCCCCGAGCCAGACCACTCCTTCTGGGGAATGGAAGGCAAGGCCAACCTCGCGACCGACTTTGAACACCACCAGTTCACCCTTCCCGCTTCCATCTCGGAGTCACTTCTCGGGCCGTGCAACGACGCGTTTGGCTCCGAGCCACTGGACTTGTTCATTTCAGCCGTGATGCGCTCCTTCGCAGCGACCTTCCCAGGCCGGGAGATTCCGCCAGTCTTCAACGAGTCTCACGGACGCGAGCCATGGGACGACGCTCTAGACCTCTCCAGCACGGTCGGGTGGTTCACGACCATCGCCCCTGTTTGGGTAAGCGCGAAAAAGTGCAGCGGCGACATAGTCCAATGCGTCAGGCTCGTGAAGGACGCCAGGCGCAGGACCCCGAGGAAGGGATTCAACTACTTCACGTGCTACGACTTTGAGAAGAAGCCCTTCGACGTCGAGCTTACGTTCAACTACTTCGGGAGCTTCCAGCAGCTCGACCGCGACGACGCCATGCTGAAGCAGGTCCACTGGCGGAACATCGGCGTCGACCCCGTCGAGGTCGCCGACGGCCAGAAGAAGTTCTCACTTATTGACATCTCGGCGGAGATTGAGAACGGCCAGCTCGTGTTCACCTTTGGATGGAACAGCAAGATGCGGCACGGCGGCGACGTCAAGAGCTGGATGTCCCGGTGCCAGAAAACGCTGGAGCAGCTTGCTCGTGCGCTTGACTCCCGAGGCTCAAAGCACCCTGGTCCCGACTTTGAAGACCTTCCCGCGGACTATGACCTGAAGGCGCTGCGAGACACTACACTCAAGGACCTTGATATCGACGAGCGAAACGTGGAGGACATTTACCCCTGTTCGCCCACCCAGCAGGGCATGCTGCTGAGCCAGAGCAAGGACTCGGAGATGTACTGGTTCAGATCCGTCTACGAGGTTTCCGCCAATAAGGGTATGACACTGGAGAAGCTACGACAAGCGTGGGAGGCCGTTGTGCAGAGACACTCTATCCTAAGGACGGTCTTTGTTGAGCAGAATTCCACCGACGGGCTCTACGACCAACTCGTCCTCCGCAACTGCGAGCCTGGAATCGACATGATTGAGCTAGACTCTTTCTTGGGCGGTGAGGATCTCCTGGATGAGTTGAAAATCCACAACATCCCAAGCGAGATGACGTCCTCCCGGAAACCTCAGCACATGCTCCGAATCGGCCGCCAGAGCTCGTCAGGGCGAATTTTCTGCAGCTTCCTCCTGAGCCACGCCATCATCGACGGCGGATCGATGGGCATTCTCCTCCGCGACCTGGCGCTCGGGGTCGACGCCAAGCTAGTGCCGGCCAACAACCTCAAGTACAAGAACTACATCACGTACCTGAAGTCCCGAGACAGCGACCGCGACCTCGCCTACTGGAAGGGCGCCCTCGAGGGAGTCGAGCCCTGCCTACTCCCCGCCCAAGTCACCGACGCCCCACGGGCGCTTCACAAGACAGACATGCCTTCAGGCGCTTCTTCCTACGCCAACGTCCTGGGCGCCGCGCGCGAGATGGGCGTCTCACCCTTCACGCTGATGCAGGTAGCCTGGGCCCTCACCCTCCGCGAGTTCATCAACCCCGATTGCGAGGAGTGCACCTTTGGCGTAGTCACCTCCGGCCGGGACTTACCCGTCGACGGAATCCAGGACATCGCGGGGCCGTTCGTCAACATCCTCGCCACCAGAGTGATCTTTGGCGAGGACGACCCCGTGGAGAAGGTTGCGGAGCGGGTTCACGGCACCTTAATCGACAACGTCACGCACCAGACTGCGTCTCTCGCGGCCGTGATGCACGAGCTCGGAGTTGGGAGCATGTTCAACACCGGGATGACCCTGCAAAAGGTCCTTCCCAGCAAGGAGCGGAGCGCAGTGGAGTTTAAGCCCATTGGAGGCGACGACCCGACGGAGGTAAGTGAAAACCCTGTTCAACGCGAGATTTTAGCCGTAGCTAACAGAGGGACAGTTCGACGTAGTTGTCCACGCGGTGGACACGGGGAGGTCACTCGACATCCACATGAACCACTGGGCCGACAAGGTCCCCGACTCCCGTGCGTCTGAGATGGCCCGCGTGTTCAGCACTATCCTCTCCCAAATCTCTGAGCAGCCCGACATCCGCCCGACGGAGCTGCACGTCGCCCCACAGGAGGATATCGAGCAAGTCTGGTCCTGGAACGCAAACCTCCCGCCCACCGTTGACAAAAGAATCGAGGAGATGATTTCAGCACAGGCGGCCCGGAACCCGCACCGCGAGGCACTCTGGTCCGCCGAAGAGACCATCAGCTACCAGCAACTGGACGCCATGGCCTCGAGGCTCGCCCACAGCCACTTGGCGGACCTCTCCAAGGAGGAGATCGTCCCGCTGTGCTTCGAGAAGAGCATCTGGGCTGCGGTGGCCATGGTGGCAGTCCTCAAGGCGGGCGGAACCGTCGTGCTCATGGACCCCACCCACCCCGTTGAGCGCCTCAGGACCATCGTCGGAACAGTCAAGGCGAAGCTGGTCCTTGCCTCGCCCTCTCAGACCAACCTGTGCTCGAGGGATATCGGCGTCCGGACAGTCACGGTCTCCAAGGCGGTCTTCAACCGCAGGTCGAGCATGCCCGGCACGCTCGCCCGTTCCACCATGCAGCAGAGGAAGAAGTCGAGCGCGGACGCCGCCTACATCGTCTTCACCAGCGGCTCCACCGGCACGCCCAAGGGCTCGGTCACGGAGCACCGGGCCTTCGCGACCGCCACGACGGGCTACCACAAGGCCATCGGCCAGCTCCCCGGCACGCGCGTGCTTCAGTTCGCGTCGTACAGCTTCGACGCCAGCATCCTCGAGGTCCTTGGCTCCCTAATGGTCGGCGCCACCGTCTGCGTGCCCGCGGAGGAGGAGCGGGCCAACGGGCTCGCGGCCTTCATCAACAAGGCCAAGGTGACCTTCGCCGTCATAACGCCCACCGTCGCCTCCCTCCTTTCTCCAGACGACGTGCCGACCCTCTCCTGCCTCGCCCTCTGCGGTGAGCCCATGACGACGTCGCATATCGAGAGGTGGGCAGACCGCGTGCGGCTCGTCAACGCCTTCGGGCCGAGTGAGTGCTGCGTGGGCAGCGCCGCCAACCAGAGGGTCACCCAGGCTTCCAGCCCCAAGTGCATCGGCTGGGCCGTGTCCTGCTGCTACTGGGTGGCTCACCCCCGGAACCACCACCGCCTCGCCCGCGTCGGGAGCGTGGGAGAGCTGCTCATCGAGGGGCCCATCCTCGCGAGACACTACCTCGGCGAGGAGGAGAAAACCAGGGCGGCGTTCGTGGACGCCCCTGAATGGGCCCGCCCCGGTCGGGCCACCAGGCTGTACAAGACCGGCGACTTGGTCTACCAGAACCCCGACGGCTCTTTCCAGTACGTGGGAAGGAAGGACGCGCAGGCCAAGATCCGCGGCCAGAGGCTCGAGCTGGGCGACGTGGAGCAGGCCTTCAGAGGCACCGTTCCCTGCAATAGTTGCGTGGCGGAGGTAGTGAAGAGCTCGGGGTCTCAGTCGCGGCTCGTTGTCTTCTTCTCGGGCGATGACACCCGGGATGCGGACCCCGCGAGCGTGGACCTGGGAGAGATCCAGAAGAAGATGGGGGAGAAGGTGCCAGCATACATGGTCCCCGCCGCGGTCATCCCGCTCGCGCAGCTGCCGACCATGCCGTCCGGAAAGGTGGACCGCAAGAAGATCCGCTCCCTCGGCGCCGCGCTTCCGGCCCGGAAGAGAAAGAGGGCGGGCCGACTCCCCGAGACCGAGATGGAAGTAGCCCTCGCAGCCCTCTGGAAGGACGTGGTGAAGAACGACCGGATCCAAACGGAGCAGGTCCTTGCCGACGACAGCTTCTTCGAGATCGGCGGAGACTCGTACACCGCAATGAGACTAGTGACCGAGGCACGCGAGCACGGCATCGCGCTCAACGTCTCCATCGTCATGAAAACACCGAAGCTGTCCGAAATGGCGCGCAAGGCCACCAAGTCCGCCGCGTCAACGCCCGAGATCCACGCCACGGAGCCCTTCAGCATGATCAACTGGACCCCTGAGGCCGCCACCCAAGCCGCACGGCAATGCGGTGTCAAAGCCGACAAGATCGAGGACGTTTACCCCTGTACGCCGCTCCAGGAGGGGCTCTTTGTGCTCTCAGTCAAGCAGCCCGGGTCGTACATCGCCCAGCACTGCTACTCGCTCTCGCCAGAGCTGGATCTGGACCGGTACAAGCGCGCCTGGAGCACTGTCTACGAGTCCAGCTCCATTCTGAGAACGCATATCGTGCAGCTGAACAACGTTGGCGGCGCGTCGGGGAGGAAGTCGGGCCTCTACCAGGCCGTGGTCAAGAAGCCGCTCGCCTGGGAGAGCGCCACCTCCCTCGACGACTATCTCGAGACCCAGCCCCTGCCGTCCATTGGTGGCGCTCTTGCCCAGTTTACCGTCATCGAGGAGCCGGACGAGAGGTATCTTGTGCTCACGATGCACCACGCTGCCTACGACGCTACGTCCCTCGCCATGCTCCTCAACAGCGTGGAGGGCGTCTACACAGACCGGGAGCGCACGAGCGCCACACCCTTCAGGGAGTTTATCAAGTATCTCGAGAGCAACAAGGGCCAGATGACGGAGGAGTTCTGGTCCGAGTGCCTCGACGGCGCTCGGCCGTCCAGTTTCCCGGCGATCCCCGTGGGCTACGTCCCCTCGGCAGACTCCAACTTCAGCATGGAGGTCGCGATACCCAGAACGACCGGGGAATTCACCGTCTCGACCATTATTCGGGCCGCCTGGGCTACCGTCATAGCGCGGCACATGGGAAGCAACGATGTCGTATTTGGCGAGACTCTCAGCGGACGGAACGACGCCGCCAACGGCCTCGTCGGCGTCGAGGGGCCGCTCATCACCACCGTCCCCGTTCGCCACCACTTCGATAATACTGCCACGGTCCAGGAGGTCCTGCGAGATGCTCAGAACCGTATGATCGACATGATACCCTACCAACACGCCGGGCTCCAAAACATTCGACTCATGAGCCCCGACGCGGCGGCCGCCTGCAACTTCACCTGCCTCGTCACCATCTCCCACGCCGCCGACGCGGAGCCGAAGCCCTCCCTGGGTATCACGCCCATAGAGGGACCCGAGGCGGTGGCGATGGACTACCCCATGTCCGCACAGTTCCTCCTCGGGCATCGCAGCGTGACGGTGACGGTGAGTTTCGACGAGCAGCTGATCGACGAGGCCCAGATGCGGTGTATCGTGGAGCAGTTTGGCCACGTCATGACGCAGCTCTGGGCCGGGCAGAGGATGAGCATGGGGGACGTAGAGGTCAACACCGAGGTGTACGACGGCGGTATGGGCCCGCTGGTGAAGAGCCCCGAGGACATTCTCGACCGGATCGCAAACCTGGGCGAGGAGATCTCCACGCAGAATCTCAGCAAGGCCGACACCGAATCCCTCGGAAAGGCCTCTTCACTGGCCAACATCGTCGCGGGCCCCGTGGCGGATCTCGAGGCTGATTTCCGCAGCCTGTGGGCGGAGATACTGGGAATGGAAGCGGAGGAGATTCAGCTGGAGGACAACTTCTTCCATCTTGGGGGCGATTCGATCGGTGCAATGAGGCTGGTCACTTCAGCGGAGGCCAGGGGAATGAAGACTAAGGTTACGGTGGCGGATGTCTTCCATCATCCAACTCTTGAGGACCTAGTCGTCTTTGCAGCCCAGTCGAACCCCCTCCCATCAGGGCCAAAGGGGTCGGCAGAGGCCACTGCGGTGGAGTACACGCCCTACTCGGTCCTCGAGCAGCTCGGCCTGCGCCGCACCGACGTGCTCGACGGCGTGTGCAGGCAGCTCTCCGTCTTCCCCGGCGACGTCGAGGACGTGTACCCGGCCACCGACTACCAGGCATGGGCGGTCAGCCACGGGCTGATGCGCAGCCGCGGCAACACGAACTACTTTCTCTTCCGCCTCCACGGCGACCTCGACACCTTTCGGCTCGAGCAGGCCTGCCGCAAGATGGTGGCCTCCAACGCCATCCTGCGCACCCTCTTCACCGCCGTCCGCGGCCAGGTCATGCAGGTCGTCCTCCGCTCCTACCAGATCGAGTTCCAGCGCTACGGCCGCGAGCACCGCGCCGACGACGGCTTCATCCGTTGGCTCGTCGAGCAGGACACTCAGCGCTCGACCCACCTGTCGCAGTCCATCGTGCGCTTCAAGCTGCTGCGTCACATCCAGGGCCACTACGTGCTGATCATGCGCGTCTCGCACGCGCAGTACGACGGCATGAGCCTGCCCCTGCTCTACCAGGACCTGGAGACGTGCTACGGCGGCCTCGAGCCCGCGGACCGCCCGTCCTTCGGCAGCTTCATCCACGCCTCGGCCCTGCGCGAGGCTGAGGCCGTCAAATTCTGGAGCGGTATTCTCGAGGGCTCTTCCATGACCGACATCGTCCAGCACACGGGCCCGGCCTTCAAGCACAACGTCGACACCATCCGCCGCCGCCGCCTGCCGCCCGTCCCAACCAGCGTGGCCGGCATGTCGCAGGCCACCATCGTCAAGGCCGCCTGGGCCCTTGTTCTTGCCAAGATGTCGGGCAACCGCGACATCGTCTTCGGCAACCTCGTGTTCGGTCGCAATATCCCCGTCCCCGGCATAGACGAAGTGTCCGGCCCCTGCATCAACATGATCCCCGTGCGCGTGGCGGTCAACGAGATGGACAGCATCCACGACCTGCTGGCCCTCGTACAGGAGCAGCAGCTGGCGGCCATGTCGCACGAGAGCCTCGGCTTCCGCAAGCTCATCAAACAGTGCACCGACTGGCCCGACTGGACGCGCTTCAGCTCCGTGGTCCAGCACCAGAACCTGGGCCGCGACGGCTCGCAGGAGCTCCGGCTCGGCGACAACTTGCGGTGCGAGATGGGCGTCCTCGGCCCGGCCTACGACTCGTCCGACCTGTGGGTGCAGACCACGCCGGCGCCCGACTCCTTCCAGGTCGAGATAGGCTCCTGCAGCGCCGTGGTGTCACCGGACATCGCCGAGACCCTCCTCGACCGCCTCTGCGCCATCCTCAACGTCTTCTCCTCCGTCGGCTCTGGCAACGGCCGCCACCTCTGGGAGCTCCTCGCCCGCGACCACGCGCCCCTGATCCCCATCAAGTCCTCCATCGTCGACCGCGTGTGGAGCAGTGTCCTGCCCGAGGCCGGGCCCGTCTCCTGGGACGCGCCCTACTACGAGCTGTGGGGCGACGAGATCGCGCCGGTCCGCTTCCTCGAGGAGTACGCCGAGCACGGCATAGTGCTGGAAATGGAGGACATACTGGAGCACCCCACGAAGCAGTCGCAGATGATGCTCACGGCCCGGGTGCTCGCGGACCGCAACGGCACATCGAGGGACTCTGCCCCCAACCGGTCATTCTGGGTGCACGGCTCCTCGTCCACACCCAGCTCGGGGCGGAGCCGGGGCAGTTCGGCGAGCACCTCGCCGCTCTCTGGGTCGCCGCAGATCAACCCGGTGGCGCCGAGGAAGAGCTTCGCCAGAAGGAGGTCTTCTGGGATGAAATACAGTGGCTCCAGCGCTGGGAGCTACTGGGACATGCCGAGCCAGGCGGCCTGGTCGGACAGCGTGAAGAGCAGCGTGAACTCGAGCTCGCCGGCGATAAGTCTTACGGGGCGTTCGAGGTCGGCGTCTGATTTCAACGGGGGGCGGACCAGAAGGAAGAGGTCGGTTCAATGGTAGGAGGGGACATGTATGGTTATGACATCATGCATCGGTTTCTTGACTTCGTCTTTTCCTTTCTTTGGTCTTGTTGTTTTCCGTCTTCGGTTTCAAGCATGGCGATGGAGAAGCGCCTGTCGCCGGTATTGCTTTTTACTCCCTTAAACAATGTGACGGCAAATCTGCCCTGGTTTTCTGTTGTCCGTTGGCCACGTTCTGCCTTCTAATTTGTTAAAAAAACTCCGTATGCGAACTACGAAAATGACACAGATGCCGGCTCAGGTACTTGGTCGTACCGCATGGTGCCTCTGCTAAGGATTTTTGGCCCCTACTGCCAAGCGTGTTATCGCGTGACACTGGACTTTTGGCAAGATGCATACATGTACTGCCCTTGGACGTATCAGACGCGCGGACACTGTTGTCTGCCCCGCCCCGCCGTTGCCGCTGTGGCTACCTTGCTGCCTTCCATCTCATATCTCCAACAGGGTGCCATCGGCCCCCCGCTGATCCACCCATCTGGCCCCCAATCAGTGTCAGGTTAGGCCCCTATTGGGGCCCTCATAGCCGCCCCGCCTTTCCAGGCGGTTGATCCTTCCGGTGTGTCTGTGCATCCGTCCCGCGTCGCGTTGGCCGCCATGTGCATGCAATCCTATATTATCAGCCCACTGGGACCCGACGACCAACACGAGCCGTCCCCACGAAACCTCCCCCCATAATACCACAAGGAAGGTATCAGAATACTCGCTGATCCTCCCAGCTTCGCCTCTTTCTCATCACCAACAAAGGCTGCACTGCGACGTCTCGCGGCCTGAGTTCCGGACCCCGTCCCCCAATTTAGCAGCCCACTTGGGCCCGACGGCCAACACGCGCCGCTCCCACGAAAACGCCCCGCATAATACAACAAGGAGGGTATCGGCATCCTCGCCGATCTCTCCAGCTTGGCCTCTTTCTCATCCCCAACAGAAGGCAGCACTGCGACGTCTCCCGGCCTGGGTTCCGGCCCCGTCTCTTATAGTATCAGCCCACTCCGACCCGACGACCCGACGGCCAACACGAGCCGCTCCCACGAAAACGCCGGGCATAATACTACAAGGAGGGTATCGTCATCCATTCCGATCGTTCCGATTTGCCTCTTTCTCATCACCAACACAAATCTGCACTGTTACGTCTTGCGGCCTGAGTTCCGGCCCCCGTCTCTTAAACTCTGCCCTTCCTTCCGTACCGAAGAACATCCTTCTCCCGGTCCCTGTCCCGCAACTCTCCACTCAAAGCAGGTAGTCATGTTCAGACGTTTCATCGCCTGGCTCTTGCGCAAGCGGGGGCCGGCTGCACCTCGCGGGAATAGCCCGGCATCGCCCCCGCCGCACCAAGAAGCCAACCGGACAAGCCCCAAGACGGATCGCCCCGAGACCAACACGCCAGGCCGGGCCGCCTCCCTTGAATCGGGCGAAACAGCTATACCTATGCTAAAAGACCACGTCATCTTCCCACGGTGTAAGGACCGCGAGAACACGGACCGCATCTACGCCGAACTCGTATCCATTTTCGGGGCGGCTCGCATCCTGCAGACCGGCGGACAGAACACCAGGGTCGCGTTTTGGTCGGTGGAGACTACGGATGACGAGCTCACGAGGCTTCGAGAGGGACTTGAAGCTAACGGAGTAAGTGGGACCCTGGCCATACTGAGTGGGACAATCTTTACTCCTATCGCGGCCGCTAATCCACACGCAGTCCGTTCACGTTTGCCATGACCGTTTTATTCGTGACCCAACAGATAATTGTTGAAGAGGGTGGTAAATGGTGGGGCGGGAAGGTAGATCGGGGCTGTCAGGCGGGGGCAAAAGTGCCCCCAGGGATTATCTCAACACTACTCTATGTTGGTTAGTTCTTCTTTGGTGGATGCTTTGGCTTGAAATCCTGGTTGAGGAACAGTGAATCAGCCTCAGGGACGGCACAACGACCAACACCGGAGCTCGACGTTACTATATGTTGGCCCTGCCGGACCTTCCTCGGGAGGGGTCGAAGGATCACTTCGTTCGTTGGTGGTTCATAGTCTAAATATAGAGACGGGTGAAATGGCATCGAGATACCAAGACCAGACATCCCGGCTCGATGCTACGATGTGCTGGTTCTATCTTGGGAGACGTTTAAGGATCATTCCATCTGTTGGTGATTCATTGTCTCAATACACGGATGCGGTTGGGCTCAATAGCCCGGTCCGGCTTACAACATGAGGTTGTCCAAGGAGTTGTCAGGATGGAGACAGATATCTATTTAAACGCTGCAGTCCCATCGCTCTGGTTCTTGTTAATCTGTTTCTGACCCATCTGCATCTTATACATTCCCCTGGTCTTACCTCTTTACACCCGCTCTATAAGCCTTTCGTCCGTTCGTCGTCTTAGCCATGACCCTCCACTATAGCAAAGCTATAGTTACGTCCGTGCTAGCCTTGCTCCTGGCTGGTCGTCTTTCCAGCGCACAGGAATGCGCAGAGGGAGAGTACTGGTGTCAGAACCGATGCGGAACCGAAGTTGACACATGCTGCGAGACGCCCGACGGGCAGCACAATCTATGCGGTCCAGGTTCGCCTCAAAACCCCCCACGTAAGATTGTACAAAATGGTGTAGCTAGCTGACACGAACGGAACATCTCTAGAGACCATTTGTTGCGGCTTCGGGTGTTGCCCTGATAGCACGTACACTTGCAATCCCGATTTCAGCTGCACCGGGCCTGATGGGCAGGTGATTCCTCCTGCCCCAAACCCGAACGACCCCGACTCTGGCCCGCCAGAGGCCGACACACTAAACCCTCCGCTCTCAAGCCCGCCCAGTCCTGTGCCTCAGGATCCTCCCCCCACTGAACAGCCAGACGTTGATGAAGACTCATCATCCGCAGACTCGCCAGAGGGCGACATTGCCTCGGACCAGTCGGGCGTTGGGGGCGCAGAGCAGACGCCTCCTGGCTCTGAGTCGACCTCCGCAACTCCTGGCTCAGAGGAATCCCCTGTTGCGTCCGAGCCGGCCGGTGGCCAGGGGGAGGACCAATCCGAGACGGGCGTGGATGAAACTGACGGCCAGGAGTCAGCGGCGGATCCGCCTACAACGGAAGTGAGTGAGCCGGCGCCTGGGGAGCCCACGGGAGAATCCGCGGAAAACCCTTCGGGACCACCCGGGGGGGCATCCACGGAGAGCCCGGCGGAGGGAGAGAGCCCGGCGGAGGAAACAGAATTACCGGCCAGTGGAACCATAGGCGAGCCTAGCCAGACTGGTGAGAACGACGCACAGGAATCTGGAGTTGAGTCAAGTCAAGCCCCTGGCGAAGAAACGCCAGAATCCAGCTCAGGGCTCGGACAAGAGCCCGACCAAGGCCAAACCGAAGAGCTCACCACGCCTCCGCAGGCAACCGACGACATCGCAGGTACTTCATCCGCGGTTGAAGGGTGGCCCGAGTCTGTTACTGTTTCTTCAGTACCCACCGCGGTGGAAGAACCGGGTCTAGATGAGGATAACGACGAGGAGGAGGAGGATGACGATGACGACGACGACGACGATGACGACAGTGTCGCTGTGGCCGTTATTCCGTGTAAACTGTGGTTCTTTGATGTGAGTATAAACCCGTTAATTTATTGCCTTTCTATTCCGCTGACACTCCCACCAGGTTTGCCCGTCGTTCCCCGATATCACCATTGGGGGCTGGAGGCTCCCGCTGCCCCCTGGTACCTACCCGCCGTAAGTCACTACCCGTTCACAACCCAAGTCGTCGATCTCCAGTGTTTCACTCTGTTGCTGACCCCTTTATGTCGCTTGCCATAGGGGACCTCCACCAATCAAACTACCGACGCCCCTCGAGATCCGGGGGACCCTTCCCCCGTGGCCCCAGTTCACGTAAGTCTGTATGCAACCACATACGGCTCTAGGCCTAACCCCATAGCAGGGTCGGCTCGGACGGAGTTCCCACCTTCCCGCCGGCGCCGGAGCCCACCAACTGCGAAACGCAGACGGCCGAGCTTTGCTACGCACCCACCTCGTACGCCATGTCGACGGCGGAGAACGGGGACGTGGAGACGGTCTCAACGGACGTACCTGAGCCGACCTGTACCACAGTACAGGGTTGCGCGGTCAGCGATGACGACCAGGAGGCCACCACGTCGACGACACTGTCCTGCGCGCCGGCCCCGACAGGTAACGCTCGACGACAGGAGGGAGCAGACGACTCCAGCGAGTCGTGCTCGGCCATGGGGACGTATACTATCTGGCCCAAGGACTCGAAAAATCTTGAGGAGGCAAAGGCGACCTGGGATCAGATGGTTGAGATGATTGGCGATGACAGTTCCATAGAGGACTTGCAGGATCGGCGGTTCATGGTGGACTTCTGGGGGGCGACCCTAAGCACAGCCGAGGCGCGGGCGATCGGTGAGCTAGACGGTGTAAGTCCAAGTCCATCAAACCCCCCCCCCCCCCCCTTCGCCCCCTCCCAAGCCCCTAGCAAGCCCCCCTACTGCTAAAACGAGGAAACCAAGAAGGGAAACTGACAAAGATGTTGTGTTGCTGCTGAGCAGGTCTCTGGTGTATATCTCGACTGCGCCGAATGCGCCATTGATCCCACCACCGAATCCGAATGGGTCTACCAGATCGTATATAAGCAGAAGTTGGGCCCTGAAGGGGATAATATCGGCTCCCAACAGCTGGCCTATTTATCTAACCCCGAGTCCGGAAAGGATGAGTTTTTCGACACCTACGTATTCGACAAGAGCGCCGGCTCCGACTTCCCCGTCTATATCGTAGACTCGGGCGCCCAGCTGGCACACGACGTACGTCCCCCTAAACAGAGTGTGGAACCTATAACGCCCGCCTATCCCTTCCTCCCCTCCCCCTCTCCCCTCCTTACGTTTTTATTTGTTTCTCTTTTATTAAAATGTTGCTTTACAACAGAGAATACTAATGTACGGGTCGTTATCAATATAGGAGTTCACCCTGGGTGACAACATAGCCAGCAAAGTCGAGTGGATGTTCGTGGGCGACGACTTCGACGGCGAGGCTCGGCAGGACGACTCGCAGACGCGCGTTGACGGCACATGCGCCAACCCCGACGCCTGCAAGGTACACGGCACCTCCATGCTGGGCTTCGTCACAGGCAGGTACCTGGGGTCCTCCAAGAACGTGAAGCCCATCGTGGTGCGCATGCCGCGGAGAAACCCCAATGGGGCTGGCGCCACGGCCAAGGACTGGCTGCGAGGCGTCACGCTTATTAATGAGAGAATCACGGAGGCGACGACCGACACACAGGCCATCGTCTCCCTGTCTTGGATCTTCGGGGTTGGAGATTTCGAGAGAGACGAGGTGTATAGGAAGGAGTGGAAGGAGATCTTTGCCAATGCGATCACCGAGCTGAGCGAGAAGGGCGTGTTAGTCGTGACAGGATCAGGCAATAGCCGATATGTAAGTCCGGAGCCGCTGGCCTCTCGTGGACAATCCCCCCACCTCCCCTCCCAATTCCCTCATTCACCTTTGATCTACATTTGCTGATGTCCCCCGTCTAACCCAGATAAACGGGTGGCCAGCGTGGTTTGGCGCCAAGGATAAGTCTCTAGATGGCCCAGGCTACGGCAACGAGAAGCAGTTTTACACCAAGGACCTCCTGGTCGTCGGTGCTGCCGACCCATTGACAGGGGACAGGTGGAGCAGCTCGGGCGTCTGGAGCGAGGCAGGGCTCCCCCACGTCTACGCACCGGGCGTCAATGTCGTCGGGGTGCTAGGGGATAAGGGCCGCTGGGCTGATCCGGAGCACGGCAAAGAATGGAAAGTCACGAAGGGGACTTCCGTTGGTAGGTTCCAGACGTGTTTTTCGAAAATCCCCTTATTTAAGGGCCATCTTTTTTCCCTTATCCGTTATTCCTTTCGGTGAGGGGGTTTTGTATATTTGTATGTGGCTAATAGTCAACACGTTTAGCGACGGCATACACCGCCGGGCTCGCCGCATATTACATGAGGCTGCATCAACTCGGTCGCCTCCCACCGCCACCTTCCGGAGAGCTGCCGCCGGACATGAGCCCGGCAAGTCTGAAGAAGTATATCCTCGACATGTCGTGGAGCCGGTTCGAGAACCCGGAATTCGGACCCATCAATGGCCTGTGGAACGGCGCAGACCCGCATTCTGTCCTCAGCACGGACCGCTGCCCTTACGACCGAGTCGAGGCCGCGGAGGCTGCCGCACGGCGGCTGTTCCGACGCCAGGGGCAGGAACAGGACCCGGGCCAGGTCGATGACTTGATATACGAGGATCAGTGTTTAAAGGGGGAACAGGCCCCTGAGGAAGTTAGCGGAAACGAGGACGACACGGACGACGCGGAAGATACCGGCGCGCCGAATCCTAGTACCTCTGTACCGACCACACTTGCCACCAGCACGACCGCGGCACCACCCGAAGAGACGGAAGACGACGAGCCAGAGCCAGAGTCCGAAGACGAGCCCGAGCCGAAGGAATGTCACATGCATGTCTCCCAGAAAGCCCGGGGCCAAAATACCGAGGTTCAGCTCTGGCTAGAAGGCTACATGGACGGCGACCGCGTGGGCGAAAGCGGCGAGCTCAATGGTGATTGGGGAGACACCGTGACCTGGAACACGGATACCTCGGGCCTGCCGGACACCGTCAAGGTGACGTTCGCCGAGAAGGCCGGCCCGTTGAGGCGCCGGGACCGCCCGCCTCCGGGGCAGCGCACCAAGGGCCCCTCTGGGCTTGACTTCTTGTCGTTTGACCTCGCTTTCGAGACGGGCGATCTGAAGTGGACCAGCGGGAACCGCGACCAGGACAAGAAGCCGTTCTGCAAGCGTGGTGATTGGGACACTGAGGTCTACTTACACAAGGTCCCACCGCCGGTAAGTGTAGAAACCCCGGAAGCCGACCTGTTGTCGACAGGGGAAAACCGCCCCTGCTGCCACTTTTTGTTTCTCTTTCCTAACAGTATCCTGTTTTTTAGAACCGGCAGATGGATTGCTATTGGGACTGCTGATAGGCACTGGGTTGGTGTTAGAGCCACATGGGAGTTTCTTCCCGCTTCGGGGCTTACAGAAAGTGTTGGGCAACGAGCGATCTGCAGGACCGGTCATTCAGGGGTCTGAGACCGAGGTTATCTGAGTGTTGGAGTGGAAAGTCGCGAGTCAGCAGAAATAATCAATCTGAACAATTTCCTTTCCCACCCTTTCCTGCGTCTACTGCAAGGTCACTGCGTCTGAACTGTCAAAAACTGCCTGTGAACACTGAGCAAGGGAACATTTACTTTCCGAACCTCAATTACGTGCCTACCCTGTAACTAACCTTCCTCTCATGATATGGTATCTCTAACCATTTAAAATCACCCAGCCGCCTCTACCTCGATCGTGTGGTAGTGGCAGCCCTTCATCACGCCTTCAACCTGTGGCATTCACAGCCACCGCGTCCCGACTAGCCATCCCCGATTTTCCGTTAACAGTCACCGCGGATAAACCCCAGTTGCCGCTATCGTCGTTCTCGCTGATAATCAGTGCCAACAGTCCCCAGCCGCTCCGAACATCAACGCAGTTTGGGTGCCGAACATGCCGAAGCACAGCCTCACTCCACAGGGGCGCATGCGGACAATCCTCCAATGACATCATATAACCAGGATTTAATGTTGCATACTGTGACAAAGGCAGAATCCTCCCCCGCACTGCCTTGGAGCTAGTCATCGCTTGGTTAAGCGCCAGACTGTCTTATTGTGGAAGGTGGTGGAGATGAATGCGACGTCAGCGGGAATGCCCTGTGTCAGCCTTGAAAAAAGCCCCGCTCCTACGGAATGGAGGATATTAATAGGTCGGCCAACCAAGACGCGTAAATATGGAAATGCCTACGCATTTGGACCCAAACCATGCGCTTTTGCGGGGCGCGTGTTAGTTGGATCTACAATTTGGTTCCAAGTTTAGACCATAAAGAATTCTCGAACCTGTTTCTTCCTTGCCTTCCCAGTCCGGCATTCTGTCACAACCGGCCATATGAGAGGGGAAGAGCACTACCAGAGTCTACTAAAACAAGCTTCCCTGTCTGGCATCTCGATCCTTCTCAAAACCCACCTGCGTACCTTCTCTTCCGTTGAGAATTAGTCCTCTTTCCACAGACTTCTTTTCATGCACTGCATCTGACGACACCCACAATAAAGCAAGCGCGAAGCGAGAAAAGAAAAGTGCCCCCCACGACTAAGCCACGCAGTCAACCATGACGAGGATAAACAAGACAAAATCCGTTCTCCCGTTCCTTCTTTTCGGTCTCCATAGCGCAACCGCCCAGGAAGAGTTCAACGCCAAGGGCACCGACCTCCCCGGAAAGCCCCCGGGGCTTTGGGGCATTGACGCGGAATCCATCGAAAAGTGGCAGTCGTACTTGGGCGATGCAGATGCCACCGGCACCTTCACCCTGCCGGGCTTCAACATATCACAGCCATGGTCCGATGCTGAGCCGTTAGACTGGACCATAAAAATGGCCGTCAAGGCCAACATGGCTCCACCCAATGGAGCGGACGACAAGGTGCTGACTGGGGGCATGGTATGGATTGAGCCGCCGGACGGGCTCGTCAACAGTGACAACTACACTGCGAACAGAGAGTGGAACCCTTTCTCACTCTACTACACCTCCCTCGGCGTCAACACACCAGAGTCAGATGAGCCTCTGACCTCGTTCTTCCACCGGGACCCTGACGACGATAGCCCCGCTGATGGCACCTGTAAAGGCATCTTGCCTGACGAGTGCATCGAGTACCTCGAAAATGCAGCAGAGGGCGAGTTCGTCTACACAGGAGGCGACCACAGGGTCCAGAATGAGGAGTTGTGCCCCGGAATAGGTGCCGCCACAAGGCTTAACATAGGCAGCCCATTCAACCTTACGAAGCGGGAGGAGGACGATGCGGCTATGGAATATAACGAGGGTTGGCTTGCCTCTTTTGTCTCGGGGGCGCATCCCGAGGGTAACGAGACGGACTATTCTGCCCACGGGTCGCAGTACGTCCCGATACTGTTCCGGTGGATGAGGGCGGAGGAGGCGGGGCTTGACTATAACGAGCCTAAGCCGCAGGGCAAGATCTCAGCCCTTATGTGCGTGGCTGTTAACGAGGCTGCTGAGGGAAAGGAGCTCCCGGATCCCGGGGAGGATTATTTGGAGGAGGTGGAGGAAAAGGAGGCTGGTAAGTCATTCGTTCTACCCCCATGACGATCATTACAATCGCGAGGCTGACTGGGTATCTTCAGGCTCGGGGCGAACAAGATCGACTCCGGTGCTCACCCTCATCGTTGCAGGAGTTGGAATAGGGCTCCTGGGCGTGGTATAGAAGGGATGGGAAAACGCCTGTAAAACACCGAGTAGACCGTTTTCTAGGGTATTCTTCCATTGTTCTAGTGAGTTCGTCGATAGTAGTTCGAGCATTGTGCTCCTTGTATTACAACGGCATCTCCTGGGCAGGAAGGACTTCTATTTCCTAAATATCAATGATATTCACCGATACCCGTTCACTTGATAATAGCCCTAACAAACCGGGCGATGTCCTCCTGAATACCCCACTAGCTGTCATGCCAAAGTCCCGACTCCCAGGGGAACCAGACTTCACTAAACCTGCATGTCATTACATGCACATACACTTACTAGAACAGACTGTAGTTAGAAAGACGAATTTTCCTTGTATATCAAGACATTCGCAAGGAACCTACTCGTCAACGCATTGCCCGCCGGTGTATGGCCCGTTTTGGCACTAGGACTGGGGTTAGCACATTGCGTTGAAATAATAGCGGGGATATTGGTATTAGTGGGTACTGCCTACCGTGGAAAAGCAAAGGGACGGTACGCAGTTGGCCCTGGGCTCGTTTACACCAGCAGCCACAGCGGCCGTGATAAGCAGGGAGGAGACAAGTGCGTTGAGGAGCTGCATCTTGGGTAGTCGACGAGTGTAGGTATGACCGAATTGTATCTGTGAAAATGATGGATATGGTTTAAGAAAACTATTAGATACTGCCGGGCTTAGGCAGGGAATTTATTCTCTTTTATAATCCCGAGGCCGTACTCCTTCCCCCACGCATAGATTATCTTATCAATCTTACCGCGCACAGTGATCCTCTGCCGGCATCGCCAAGGCGTTCGTTGCCTGCAGGATCCACGCCAAGGGCGGCTAGTACGCTTGTAGACAAGCTTATTCCTTTCAGAGGAAGAGAACAAGAAAATATTTATAATACTGCTGCATGTAGAGAATCACGCACCAGTATCCCTTCTTTGCGGCGGATATTACACGGTTGAATGGGAGAGATGTTCACAAAATAAGTTCCTTATATTTCCTTTGCAAATGTGATCTCTAATTCCCGGTCCGAGCCGGTCTCCCGTACATCAACGTAGCCGCAACAGACGGCTCTGATATCAGGGTAGTCAAATGCTGCAAATGATGATAGGATAGTGGACGAGACACCCGCGGTGCTCGGCCTTCCGCCGGGAAGATCCGGTTGCCGAGCACCGAGTACGAGATTCCCCACCCTATTGGGTCCACGACAACACGTTGGATTGAGTGCAGGATTTCGAAGGATCCAAGTGAGCCCATTCTCGCTAGCAAGGCGGGCAAGGATCGCCAGGCGACATCGGCATCCTTTCCGAAGAGGACGCGGAATAGTCCGCCGAGACCTGAGCGGTCGGCATTCTCCCCCCTGCTCCGCCAAACGTTCGGCAGGCCAACACGAAGAAATGCAGCGGTGTGGAGCAGCTTTAGTTTATCAATCTGATGAATAAATGTGTCCTCCCTCCCTGATGAGCATATAACGGGACGTATCGAGTGAGTAAGTCGTCACGAAGGATAAAATGACAACCCGTACCTTGTCCTATCTAAAGCGTGGTCAAAAGGTTCCAAGGTGGCTGATTTCTTCTTCCGTCGAGAAACAATGTCGCAGGAACCGGGATTGAAGAGCAGCCCCTGCTCACAGTCACCTACATCGTCCTGAATAGATGTATGCTGCGGATTCCTACGCCCTCGAAGGAGCCGATCATCTTCTCCCTCGATCTCCGAAACGCTCACTCTTTTGTTACCGTCTGCTCGTTGACATCACTAGCTCTACTTAACGGGTACTGCGGCACCGTTACAGGGCATTGATACGAAGCTCCCCCTTGAGTATCGTTTTTAGAGCAAAGTAGTGGCCTATAAGTGGGCCCATGATCAGGGTGCAGTGTTAGCAAGTAACCCCTACGGATTCATAAGACCAGCGTACGAGATAACTCTAGTTGCAAGGTAACTGACTACAGGGCCTCATTGCTTAGTTTTTATCTAGGTGGTAAATGTTAGCCGATGAGGTTGAGGCTCACATAGATTTCATGTTGTTGTCTGTCACCATCTAGTTTCGAAATAAGCTCATGCCATGTTAAGGCCGATCTCTTGAACAGGAGATGCTGAATTGTTGTGAATAACATGTATTTTCAAAACGGACTTTAAAGCAAATAACTCTGGAAAACACGCGCACATATGTCGTCCTGTTGCTTGGTCTCGCAGTGGGCACTCAGGTTCGCCCTCCACACCTGCCCTCAACATCCATTCCATCTGATCGATCAACCAACCGGCAATATACGAAACAGAATTGACAAAGACTACAGCGTCAAGCCACGCAGGTATCTAAGCCCTCGACCTTGTAAACGCGCTCATGCTGGTCTGGGCGAACCCCCCAGCCGCAGGTTCCGGCAGGAACCCAACACCGGCCAGGAACCGCACGCTCTTAAACACAGCCACCCGCAGTCTTGTCAGCGACGCGCCGCTGCCGCCCGAGCGCCAACTGTCAGCCCAGGGCTCTCTAGTCGTGTCGCTGAGGCTGTCCAGCATGTGAGCGAGGGCCCGCAGCGGATGCGAGTCCCTGTGCGTGTCCATGTCCCTCCGGACGGCATCAGCATACGCGAGCGCCTCCTGCGCGTGCAAGCTGTACCCTGCCGACACGACCGTGGCCCAGAACTCCCCCATGGTGAGCCCGCCCGTGATTTGGCGAACGACCGGCCCACCTGCATCCTTAACAGCAGCGCTCACGATAGCCGCGGCCACAGACCCCGCATCAGCCATCGGGATCCATTTGTCGCTCTCATCGCTGGAAAAAGCGCTGACGCGCACGCTCGCGGACGCGACCCGCCAGATCCAGTCGTCAGCGTTGGCCACGCCCTCGGTCGGCGTCCCCACGACGAGGCCCGGGCTGACGACCACAAACTTGGACACGGGACTGCCACCGCCGCTCCGCGCCGCCGCGCGTCGCACCAATGCCTCGGCCACGAACTTGGTCTCGTTGTACCCGTTGGGGTTCGCGGCCAGATCTTCTGCTACGTCCCGCTCCGCCTCGTCGCTTGGGTCCCCGAAGCGGGCGCTCGACACGTACACGAGCTTCATGTACGGGACTCCAGCCGTGGCGCGCAGTAGCTCGACGGTGGAGCGCACATTGGCGGCCTCCAGCGCCTCGTAGCTCTTGATGAAGTGCACGGCGGCGCCATTGTGTATCACCACGTCCACCGCGCCGTCGGCGAGGGATTGCCAGTTGGCCGCGTCAAGGCCCAGACGGGGCTCTGCGAGGTCTCCCACCCACACGTCCAGCGTCCTCTCGTGGAACTCAGTCCACCACTGCGCCTTCTTGGCCGCGTCAATAGTCCGTCGCTTGGCATCTCCCTGCGTCGCGCCCCTGACGACGGCCACGACACGCCCGACTAGTCCGTCCTCCAGCAGCTGGCGCAAGATCTGCGTGCCGATGAAGCCGTTGGCTCCCGTCAAGAGCACGGTCAGTGGCCCCCTGCGTACCTTACCCCCGGACCCATTAACCATCCTTGCTGCATCCGCCTGGGCCGACGCGACGTTCGAATCGTGCCGAGCAATGTCTGACAGGATGCGGTCCATCAAGGAGGTGGGGGAGCTATCCTGGGAGCTGCTGGTCACGGTCCTGGCCTCGATCGCAGCCAAAAGGCTCTTGATGCTCGTAGTTGCGTGCTGGAACATATCGGCAACCTCAAGGTCGATTCCCGCGTCCCGGGCAGCGCTAACAATCTTCATGGCTCCCAACGAGTCGCCTCCGAGCTGAATGAATCCGTCTTGAACGCCGATCATGTCGGGCTCTACGCGAAGCACGCGGGCCCAGATGCTTTGTAAGGTCTCCTCTTGCGGCGTTGACGGGGGCAGCTTCTTGGCGCTTAGCGGAGGGGAATCTTGTCTTCCGGCTCTTTCTACCAGCAGCCGACGGTGCGTCTTCCCGTTGTGGTTGACGGGCATCTTGTCCAGTATCGTGATGGCATGGGGTACCATGTACGACGGCAGCTTCCGTTTCATCATGGCCAGGAGCGCTTGCTGAACTCTGGTATCAGTCTGCTGCCCGAGAGGATTGCTGCTGAGCGATGCGACAGACCGCCCAAAGTGATCAGTGGGAAACCGAAACAGGGCTCTCGGACCGACTGCATGGTCGCTGACTTCTCCGCCTCGGATGGGGCTGTGGAATATGACATCGAGTCCGCCGCGCTGTGAATGCTGACGGGCCCAGCTGACGCTTACCTGGTAGCCTGATTGCCGCGCCAGGTCAAACAGATCAACCACGGACGGCGGAGGGACTTCCTTCTGCGACTCTTCGCGCACGCCTGGGAGCCAGTTATCGTCATCCGGTACTTGGCGCTCCCTCGCGTCGTTGATCAGCTGAACAATCTTCCTCTCGAGAATTTTCTTGCTGTAAGGAATGTTGGAAACTGCAATAGTTGACGTATGGGAGCCGTGACCTTCTTCGAGGAGTTGGTACAGAGAGTGCCTGTCCAAGTTGCTGGCCTCGTAGTCCACCCAACCGGCTTGATCAACGTCTTGAATGTGCTGGGGACTGGCAACATGCAAAACCGCGGCGAATCGGTAACTGCTGAGCTCGTTTGTCGCCTCCATACGCTTGGGCAGTATTTCAACATGTGAAATGCCGGGGAGGCGGTCGGGCAGACCAGTGAAGAATCCAGGGTCGACCAGCAGTTCTGGCTCGACCTTCTGCAGGTTGTCGATGATATGTCGGAACTCTTCCAGCGTCGCGCCATTTTTGGCGATGTGCAGAGCACGCGCGGCCAGAAACTCCATATGCAGGGCGTATGATCGGACGTCGCCCAGGATTATCGTCTCGACGCCCTCGATGCCGACCAAGTTTCGTATGATGTTGAAGAGGTAGTCCTGGCTCGGGAAGTATTGGAGGACGGAGTTGATGACGACAAGTTGAGGGCGACCGACTACGTCCGGCTGCCGTAGAATGTCGTCCGCTGTGCCCTTGAACACCTGCACTTTGCCTGCAAGGGCCGGGTCTGAGTTGGCGGCTTTGACAGTAAATTCCACGGCCTTTGACGACGGCTCCACGCCCACATAGCTCTGGAGTCCGTGCCTGGCCAAGCTGAAGAGTATCATTCCCGACCCGGTGCCGAGCTCAAGCACGCGGCCGGCTGCGCCGCCGTTGAGAATCGTCGCGATTGTATCGTCCAGCCACTCGTTCATGTCACGACGATCAATCTCTTTGCCGTCGTACATGGAAGACCACCCAACGAAGTCTCGACCGATAGCCGCGGGCGTGATGGTATCGATGGACGCATACGTCTCTTGGTCGAACTGGCTTTCCCACGAATTGATCTTGTCCACCTGCGATTGTTCCTGCAGCACCTCAGTGTCGCCGGAGAGGGGCCCGTCCGGTTCTGCCTCGTCAGGAATCACGTCGTCGGATCTGACGCTGACGAATGCGAACAAGCGAGGGTCTCGCCCTATGTCACCTTGACTCACGACCACTGCTGCGTCCTGCACGCATTCATGGTCGCATAGCACGCTCTCAATCTCTCCTGGGTCCACACGTTGTCCTCGGATCTTGATCTGCATGTCCCGCCGGCCAACAAACACCAGATTGCCATCCGCCGCGTACTTGACCAGGTCACCTGTCTTGTAAAGCCGACCATCGCGACCCGAGTACGAGGCTGACCCGCGCAGCAGCCATTTTGGGTCTTTGATGAAGGCGGCCTCAGTCTTGTCCGCCTGGCCGAGGTATCCAAGACCAACCAGCGGCCCTTCGAGGAGCAGCTCGCCGGTACACCCCAGAGGCAGCAGCTCATCGTGGTTATCCGGGTCCACGACCCAGGTCACGATGCCCGCCCCCCTCCCAATAGCTGTGGCCTCCGCTGGGCTTGTCGCGCGGTAGTTGATGATGCTGGTCGGTGTGCATTCGCTCGGCCCGTACGCATTACAGATGCGCACCTTGTTCCACCACGCCTGCACATCGGCTGCACGTAGCGCTTCGCCACCCAGGGTCAGAGTCTGAATCTCAGGAACCTCCTCTGGAGAGAGGAGTTGCAAAGTCGAGGGCGTAAGATCGAGCGCGTTGATGCGCATCTGCTTGATGGCATCCTTGAGGCCGTGGATCCGCTGGTCCTCGCTGGGGACACAGAGACATCCCCCACACGCCATCATGCTGAAGATGTTGCTGATGGACACGTCGAAACTGTATCCCGCAAAGTCCAGGAGTCTTGACTGGTCGGTATGTCCCATGGGTCCGACTTGGTGGTGTAGCGCTGAAAGGGCGCTTGCGTGTGATATCATGACTCCCTTTGGTGTTCCAGTGCTCCCCGACGTGAATATGGCGTACGCCATGGACGAAGGTGATGATCGCTGCTCTCGTACCACAGGCTCGGTGCCCGGTAGTCCAGATGATGCGCCGAAGAGCGTGTCCGAACTAATTGAAATCACCTTGGGCGCAAGCTGGGTGCAAAGCTGATGCCTCGACGGGCAGGTCACCACCACGCTGCCGTTGACTTGCTGCATAATGGCGCGAAGACGGTCCAACGGCAGCTGTGGATCGAGAAGGATGAAGCTTGCGTTGGCCTTGAGGACACCGAAGATGGAAACTGCCGTCCACATGGACTTGTCGAAGCACAAAGGAATAATGGCCTCCGACGGCATGACTCCAGCTCCGGTAAGTACAGCTCCAACCCTGGACGACAGGTCGTCTAGTTCGCTGTACGACAGCTTACCATCCCAAGCACAAATAGCGGGAGCATCCGGTCGAAGCCTTGTTTGGCTTTCCAGCAAATCTTCGATACGGCCGTCGACTTGCTCAGGGACGCATGCATTCCACTGCCAAATTTGGTCCAGACCCCCAGAGGTCAACAGATCAACATCGCTCAAAGTATCGTGCTCGGAGGCGTGGCTGAGCTGGTCCATGGACGATTCGAGCTGGGCCAACATCTGCCGCACAACCCAAGGCTCAATCACTCTCGAGTCAAACATGGCAGACGCCAGGATTTCGTCGGAGCCAAGCCACACCTCGAGCGTCAGCGCGTACGTGCTGAACCATTGCTCCTGGCTTCCGCTCAACCACTTGCCCAACACCGCGTCGCCGCTGCAGTCATCTTCGGGCTGAATGACGACGTGTGTCTGGAACTGGCACGCCCTTCGGCCCTCCGCACACGTCGCCGCAATCCTCGGCAGCCCGGTTTGTTCAAAGGGCATCATTTCGGCCGCTCCCTGCTGTATGGTCCGAAGATAATGGACGACAGTCTCCTCCTTCGAGAACCTGACGCGCACCGGAACTGTCGCGATTGTCGGTGCGGCCATCTTGTCGAGACCTCCCACGGCGGCGTTGCGCCCGTACAGCGTCGAGCCGAACAGAACATCGTCCGAGCCGGCGGTCTTTCCCACGACGAGTGCCCAGGCTGCGCGCACGAGCAACGCCGTCGTGATGCCCGTCCCGCAAACCTTGGGGCTTGGCATTCGACGCTCCACCACAGTGTCGGCGACGGGGTCGTGGGTCGAGGATGCCGATGACGGGAAGGGAGCGACGTCGATCCCCTTAAGCGTATGTTGCCAATATTCCGCGGCCTTGACATTGTCTTGCGCCTGAATATACTCGATGAATGCCTGAAAAGGGGACGGCTCGTCAATGGCCTGCCCTTGATAAGCCTTGACAACCGCATCCTTGACGAGCCGCATGGACCAGCCGTCGTATATGGCGTGATGGAGTGTCCATACGAGCCACCTCGGCCTTCCTGAATCGTCCCGGACGAGGGTGCAGCGCGAGAGAGCCTCTCCCAGTGTCATGGATCGCTCCCTGTCCTGTTGTAAATACTCATCCAGACCGACGGTTTCTGTCCACTGAGCTCTGTCGTCAAGCACCACTTGTAGTAAACCAAGAGCGCCGCCGTCCACCAGTCGCGTGCGGAGTATAGGCAAGGACTGGGCCGTCTTGTCCCATGCGAGTCGCAGGCCGTCGAGAGAGACGTCAGAGGCCAACTCCAGGACGCTTTGTTCTAGGTAGTCGCCCGGTCTTTTCGAGGTCAGGAACATGAGGCCCTCCTGTAGCGGCGTGCAGGGGTAAGCGTCCTGTATTGCCGACGGATCCAGGTTATACTTGACGGCGGTGGAACTGAGAAGAGAATCTTTGTCGACGTCGTCTCCGAGCAATCCAAAGGCAGGCACGGGCTGGACGCAGAGGTCCAGAAGCGAATGGCAATGCTTTGCTAAGTCGTGCAGTACCGGGTGGTGGAAGATATCCATGACGGTCATCTGCAAGCCGCACCTGCGGGCGTCGGCAGCGGCCTTCATGGAGAGGATCGAGTCTCCTCCGAGATGGAAGAAGTTGTCGTCAAGCCAGATTTCTGCTGCTTCGAGGCCCAGCACACGGGCCCAGATCTCGCGGACACGGAGCTCCATCTCCGAAGACGGCTGTCGCCTTGGCCGATGGCCGTCCCGGCCGGCTGCCCGTGCTGCGGCAAGCTGCTCAGGTGAGAAGGACGAGCCGATATCTCTCAGGCTCCTGCGGTTCATTTTTCCGGTCGGGGTCACGGGGAGTTTCTTCATCCAGAAGAAGACGGTTGGAACGACGTATGACGGCAAATGAGTGGTCAAGGTGGCTTGGACCTCGGCTGGCACGGCGCGTATGTCAACAGCACTCGGCCCATCCTCCGCGTCGCGACTTGCTGCGTCTTGAGACTGGATGAACACTGCCAGCGTAGGGTTGGCGTTGCTGGATCGGGGGGCAATCACCTCAGCGACAACCTGGTCGGAGTCCGGAACGCAGCTCCGCACCCAGTGCTCAACTTCACCGAGGTCCAGCCTCTGGCCGCGGATCTTGACTTGTACATCCTTCCTCGCAACGTATATGAGGCTACCGTCTTGGCGATACCGGACCAGGTCTCCCGTTCTATACAGCCGGTTTTGGCGTCCTGGATGGCCTGGTGCGCCCCGGATCAACCATTGAGGATCCTGCACAAAGGCCCGCGCGTTGTTGGCCGGGTCGTTGATGTAGCCGCGGCCGACCAGGGCGCCTTCGATGAGAAGTTCGCCGACGCAGCCCACAGGGACCAGCCTGTCGTGGTTTTCGGGATCCACGATCCACGCCGACACTCCCATCGCTTTCCCGATGCTGGTTGCAGCCTCGGGGGTGGGTGCGCCGTGGTTCACCGTGTTGATGGTGCACTCAGCCGGTCCGTACTCGTTCACAATGTCAACTCTGTTCCACCAGCGGGCCACGTCGTCGACGGAGAGGGGCTCGCCTGTGAATATCATAGTCTTCAGGAGAGGAACTGCTTCCGGGTCCATGAGACGAGTCACGGACGGCGTTACGTGTGCAATAGTCACTCGCAAGTCCGCCATGGCCCCCGAAATGTCGTTGTGACGTGCTTCGTCGGACGGTATGCATAGACAGGCGCCTGAGGTGAGTGATGCAAACACATTATGTACCGAGACGTCGAATGCGTAAGACGCAAAGTCGAATACGCGCGATTCCTTGGAGAAGCCTAGGGGGCCCAGCTGGTGATGCAAAGCTGTCGCGTAGTTTTCGTGGGTCAGGATGGCTCCCTTGGGTGTTCCCGTGCTCCCGGAGGTGAAGACGACGAACATGGCTGAGTCGGACTGCTGATTGGTATCCTGGAATTCTTGCTCCCGAGGGTATGAATCGAGAGAATCCTGGCTGACTACTACTGTTGTGTTGATGAGCTTGGTACAGAGCGCCTCTTTGGAAGTTGAGCAGAGAATGAGACTGGCACAGGTCCCCTGTACCATGGCGAGGAGACGCTGCTCCGGGAAAGACGGATCAAGCAGGACAAAGGCGCCGCCGGCCTTGAGCACGCCCATCATGGCCACGGGCATCCACAGGGACTTTTCGAAACACAGGGGCACGATGCTCTCGTGACCTACGCCCATGACAATGAGGCGTCCTGCCAGTTGCGTCGAGAGGCGGTCCAGGTCTTGATATGTCAACTGACCATTCCATGCGTCAACAGCCAGAGCTAGGGGCCGGCTCAAGGCAGTTTCGTGGAAGATGTGGTGCATGCATCGTTTGACGGCTGGGGGCAGAGAGCCGTTCCACGCCCAGATCTGCTCCAGGTCGTCTCGAGTCAGCAGATCTATGTCCGACAGACGCCAGGCAGGATCTGCTTTATGCAGCTGGTAGACAGCCGACTCGAGACGTTTCAGTGATTTCTCCAGAACCCATGACTCGAGAAGCCTCGAGTCAAACCTTGCCTGGACCTCAAGGCGCGCTTCGTGCAGTCGAATGTAGAGCACCAGGGCGAAGCTATCGGCATGTCTTCGAATTCCCTCGCTCACCCTGGTAGCCGAGGCGCTGGAGTCCTGTATCGCGGAGGGACATGGTTGAAATAGAACCAAGGTGCATGGCCTCTGTCCGTTTCCACTGACAGATCCAACTGGCCTGAGAGCGTTGTTGGAATGCTGGAACTGCGTCTGTCTCTCGTCTGGAACTGCTCCCGTCTGTGCCTGGATGGACTGGATATACTCGGCAACGGTCTGCTGTGCTGCGCAGTTCACCAATAGCATGGTGTCCTCCACAAATACAGAATCACCTTCGTGAGCCGATTCTATACTGTTGGGTGATGCGGCATTGCGGAGACGGCCAACACTAAATTTGGTTGTCTCAGTGTCGGTCATCCGGCTAGCCACAATGGACCAAGCGGCTTGTATCCGGGTTTCGACTGATGCGAAGGAGATGTGCGACATCTTGTCCTGAGCTGACGGCCATGAAAGCTCAAACTGCATTGTCTCATCGAGGATGAAACCACTGGTCAAGGTTGGAATAGCCGGAAAGGACGAAAATTGTCCAAGTTCATTGTCATCATCATGACTAGTGGGTTCTTCTGGTGGTAGGGGTTGTGTTGTCTGTGCTTCGGGATGGGGGCTGTCGGCTGACTTGTCCTCCCACTGAGTGCTCTTCGATGCAGCATCACAGGGGTTGCAAGAAACCATGCCCTCTTCTCCATCCAGCGTGCATTGAACCACTGTGGTGAGATTCATGTTGTACCGCCCCTCTGGTGAGAATGTTGTATCTTCGATAAGAAGCTAGGAGCAAGCACGGCTTAATTCGGATTGTCTGCTCGTCTAAAACGAGAAAAAAAGGGATCTCAAAAGATAGCACTAAGAGTGTCTGCTAGGAGCGCTGGCAGGTGGACAACAGGGAACAGCTTGGTCGGTTGGTCCCTTGAGCTACCATATGCTGCTTTGCTGCTAAGTGAGCTCCTTGACTACGTCTTCGAGCATAAAAGTGTATACGTATCTCACGGCTGTGGTGTGGAAGTAGCGGCCAGCAGTTTCAGCGATTTACGCTGTATGTGGCTTGAGCTGAGGGTGTGCGGGTAACTAACTACATGTGGCCACCCCCTCTTACTCGCAGGACCTCTCCTCCGATTCCGCTCCGGGAAGACCTTGCAGGGTTGCGGCGGAGTAGCACCAACTGGTCTTGGGCACGCTAAAGCAGGGTGCCGACAGTAGCTCACCGGTAAGGATAAGACTTGCCGAGGGAGGCGCTCTATGCCGATCTCGGGAAGGAAGGTATCCTTGAGCAGGTACTAACCGAGGAGGTACAGGCAGAATCAACACCGCACTTTCCGCCCATGGCAGCCCCGCTCCTGGGTGTTTCTATGTAGTTGTCTTTTTATGCTGGTGGCTGCTTGCACATGTGATCGCTTGTGTCAGATGAAAAGCATGCCTTGCTGGTGGCTGCAGTGGGCACGTCGTCTGTTGCGAGATGACAATTACGTCTCTACGGACATGTGGAACCGCAAAAGGGGTGGACGTAAAGGTCATTTACTCTTGGAAATTATATATGCGTATGAATCTATTAACAAAACGCAGAGCTTGAAGAGGTTCATAGGGTTCCATGAAGCTATCTGTATCAAGTAGCAGCTTTTTCCAGAGTCATCGCTTGCCATACATGTTCTCCTACCACGTCCAATCCAGTAGCAAGGGTAAACGTCACGTCCTGCCTAGCTGCACATCATGGCCAATCCCACCACTTGACCATTGGGTCGTGTGGAGGTTTCAATACGTGCGAACAAGCTTTGCCTGGTTATACTCCCATGCCGTAACGTTCTCGTAGCGCGGCTTCTCGCCTACCCGCAACAGTTCGCGCCGGGAGCCCACGAACTGAGTCCGACTGGGCTTTCCAAAATAGGCTATCGAATACCTGTCCTCGACCCAGGCATCCGGGTCGTCGGGCAAGACGACGCGGTGGCTCACGGAGCGGAAGCCATCGTTGGCCCAACGCTGTAGGCAGTCTCCGACATTGACGATGATCTCGTAGGGGCTATCGCTTGGCACGGCAAAGTACCTGCCCGGCTGGCTCTGGTCCTCCACTTCCAGGCCGCCGATCGAGTCCTGGAATAGGAGAGTCACGGTACCGAAGTCGGTGTGCTCGGATATGCGTCTCGCGCCCTTGCCCATGGCTGACACGGGGCCGCCTGGGTAGTGGTTGAGGCGTAGCTCGGACGAATTGGGCTTGCAAAGGTCGAGGAAAAACGTCGGGTTGAGGCCGAGACCCAAGGCCAGAGCCTGGAGGACGTCCTCGTGAACCCCCTGGCAACTCTGATAGAAGCTGCTGGTGATGGCACGGAACTCAGGCACGTCGTCCTCGTCAGGCCACTGGTTGGGATAAAGGACGTCGTCGGGTGGGCCCTGGTCATATGATTCCTGTCTCATGTGTGTAAGCAGGATGGACCAAGACAGACGACAACAGTGGACAGAATGCAGCGCTACCTTGACGTCAAACACGGCGAAAGCCTCACGAGTCCCCTTTTCATAGTCCTTGACCATGGACAGCTTTTCTTGGCCAACGTAGCTGTAACCACGATGCGGATTGGGCTCCGGGGGGTGGGCTGCCTTTGCCTTGGCCTCGAGCGGAAGGCGGAAGAAGCTCCTGTTCTAAGCGCAGAACATGTCAGTTGAGCCGACAATGACGGGCTGCTTCTGGTCCCGCTGCCGCCGCTTGTTGCGACTACCGCGCGCTGCCCCCTTGAAGAATGGGCGGAGGAGGGAGGGAGGGTCTCACCATGTCAAACGCTTCGCGAATTTCATCGTCCCCGATACGGTGGTTAATTAGCTTGACGAAACCGACCGTGGCGAGGCACGCCACGAGCTCGTCACAGAGCCGAGCGCGCACCCCGGCATCGTCGCTAAGAAACCGAGAGAAATCGAGGGTTCGCACGCCCGGGCCCAATTTTGCCGTGTTGAGGATGCCCATGATGGGTGAGCGTTTTGGGAAGTGTGCGGATGAAATCTGCCCCTGCTCCTGCTGGGTACGCAACTCATCCCCCTGGACCGCGCTCTACTTATTACGCACGTTCTCGTCCCTCAAGGCATATCAAGGTAGGCGTTTTCCGAGACCATGGCGTCCGACGGGTAGCGTCTGGGTGCTCAGAGTTGGAGGCTGCTTTTGCGGCACGATCAACGCCATGCCGGCGATTCTCATCTCCTCAATAGCGGAATTCGGCCTCTCTCTGTCCTTGTTCTCGCCCACATTTTCCACCTCTCTCGCTCCGCCTCCCGGCCATTCTCTCCTTCTCCTCTTTTGCTCATTACCTCTCGCCTCCACGAAACGCACGGTTGGCGATCTTGGCCGAATTGGCTCGTGTGCGGTCATGAATGGGTACGCCACAAGTCAAGAAGAGGCACGCCCCTGACCTGCCACGCCCAGCCGTCCCCCGCTTGACGATCGTCTCGCCCTGAAGAGAGAAGTGGGACTCCATAACCTAGAAAGGTGGGCCATCCCGCGCCGATCGGGGCCCGGGTGGAGCACACTGTGTGCTTGCGTTTCCCGCGCCATGCACGCCCTGCGGGAAGCTTGGAGCTTCTTCCCTCATGCAGTGCGCCACCGGCCCGACTGGTGACAACCCGCCGGAAGCCTAGTGGTTCCTCTCGCGGGGCGGGGATGCGTCAGGCCGATCTGAGTTCCTCTGCCAGGGAGTTTCAGCTGCTCTTTTGCTTTCGCGCGATACCGAACTCAGTTAGACGCAATGCGGCTGCCCGCAGCATAGCGCCGGATTAGTGATCCGGTGCTGCAATCCGCCGGACACGGCTCGTGCCGCCACAACTACCGAGTGCTGTCCCATACAAGTTAGACGCAATGCGGCTGCCCGCAGCACAGCGCCGGATTAGTGATCCGGTGCTGCAAGCCGCCGGACACGGCTCGTGTCGTCACAACTACCGAGTGCTGTCCCATACAAGTAAGCGCTCTGGGTGCGTCTCCATCTATCACCAGTACTTCGAGTGACGTCAACCATAACTATGGCGCAGTGAAGAATACTTCCCGGACGTACTATTGGTCCGTGAACAGACGCGTGGCTGGGCATTTGCCTGCCGCTGTGATGTGCCAAGCCTACTCTCCCGCAGGCATCCTCGGCCAGGAACGCCACTGGGCGGCATTTGGTTGTGTGTCAGAGGAAGGTTCGTTTCTACAAACTTGATTTACCCGTGGGCGGTCGTCTCCGCTAAAACGTCGCTTTGTTGTCACTTGTCGGCAAGCCAATCAAAGCCCTAGCCATGACTGCTCCAGTCATGATGCTGGCTGGCCCTGAATGCATGAATACATCACATCGTAGTTGTACGCGTCATCATGAACAGCCACCAGCGCAAGAATACCACTGTGCCGGCCGGCTTGAAGATGCTCTCTAACGTATGGACAACCCGTCCGTGCCTGGTAGAATTACACCGCTAGTTCTTGGTATCTAGATTGCTATCACTCCACATTTTGCGCGCAGACGCGCTCTCGCCGCGGCCCAACCATGAAAAACGACACGCAAGAGGTCAAGGCCGACATTGCCGCGAAGGTGATGCCCATGGTCAAGTACCCGAACCGAGCTCGCAGTGCGCCGGCCACGATGGGTCCGACGCCCAGCCCGGCAAAAAAGTACACCGAGTTGAACCCAAACAGCTGCGCGTACGGCCCGTTGACGCCAAAGAGACCCGGGTTGGCCGTTTCGTACTTTCCAATGACGTCAATCGCCTCGACAAAACCCGGGGAGCTGACGGCGGCAAGGCCAACCCCGTTCAAGGCGAGCACCAGGGAGAAGAGGGCGATGTTGCTATACCTTCCCGAGACAACCTGCTCGCCGGGAAGCCCCAGTAATACTAGGCATGGGACAAGATACAGGTAGCCCAGGGTCGTGACGGTGCGAGTGCCATACCGATCAACTGCCTGGCCGAAAAAGCGGCCCAGAGTCAAGTACGGCGTCATGAGGGCCGTGAAGATGAGGCCCACCTTCAGCGATGAGAATCCAAACAAGAACTCGGTCTCAATTGGGACTGTCGCGTCGAGAGCACCGATGAGTAGAGCCTGCATCAGCGAGAGAGCCATGGCCATGTGGAGCCTCGGCTCTTGGAAGCAATTCAGAATTGGCAGTGCTTTGAACACGCTTCCCGCATCTCCACGGATCTTGTATCTCTCTTGTTCATCGTCATTGTCGCCATCGTTGGTCCCGTCAGCTGGCAAAAGCGGATCAGTCTCACTGGCCTCGGAGGGACCACTCGGCGCCTGTGGCGACGACGCGCAAGGGCCACCGCCGAGCTTCAGGGCCGTCTTGCTGTCGACAACGAGCAGACGCATGACAAAATCGACGACTAGGAGAGCTGCAGAGATGCCAAAGATGCCATGCATTCCGGAGTACTCGTATATGACGCCCCCAGCGACGGGAGCGACGAGCTCTCCGGCCGAGATGGAGGCGAATATCTAATCAAGGGAAAGGAACGTTAGCACAAGGTTGATAACGGGTGACAGGGGCGGCTAAGAAGAGAAATAAGGAGTAACAAATACCGTTCCAATGGCCTCTCCAATCTCACCACGGGGGACAGCGTCTTGGAGCATGTCGAGCCCGGCAGTCCAGACGACGGCGGTTGACATTCCCTGGAGAACCCTCGAAGCTAGCAGGATGTTGAAGTCCCAGGCAAAGGCAAACGCCGCACTCGCCGCGCAGAGAAACACCAGGCCCACCAAGAACAGCTGTCGAGACCCGACCCGGCTGGCGCTCCAGCCTGCTGGGATGGCGAAGAAGACTGACGCTGCGGAATATACGGCGAGCAGGCCCGACGTGTACGGCTGGAGCAGCTCATCCGGCACGAGGAAGCGGTCCCGCAGCAGGAAGGGCAGCACGGGGACCGCGATACCGTATAACAGGAGGTCGGTAAAGAGTCCAAATGCTACCGTGGTGGTGACGAAGGAGCGCTTGGAGCGCCATGCGACGCCCCGGGGCTGGGTTTGGGAAGCCATGTGCTCGCCGGGCTGGCCAAGTGAAGGCAGAAAACGAATGAATTTACTCTATCCCTGGACGAAAGAGACCCTTTTCGGCGGGGGTGTGGTAAGAAGGGGAGGAACGAGGAATCTGTTGCGCAGACTTGCTCAATTCGGACATCAAGTCTGGCTGTTCCCAATTCGGTGCTGGTGTAATATGAGAACTTTTCTAAGAAGACCTTTTACTTCTCTAAAAGTGTGAACCCCCCCTTTTTACTGCATAACTGAATCACTTGTCGAGATTGTGACGAGATACCCAGTTCTGTCATGGGCCATGAAATGAGAACGGCTTGAACTCGGCGCGCCTCGCGGCCGCTCACCGCCCATCCCCACACGCCCCCCTGCACCCTCGGAATTCTCATTGCGAGTGGCGTGCCTGGGGCAGCACTGTACAAGATGTACTATCTAGGGTCAGCACCTGAGCATGGTTGGTTGTCATCTCCACCCGAGTACCGCGCGCCGGGAACGGCGTGGCGCATATCACAAATCATTCTGGCGGTCTGCTCTGAATTACATGCCGTTGTCGAGATTTAGTGTAGGCGTGTGCTCGATGTGGAGAGCACATGCAAGCCATGTCCGCCCGACTGACAACGAACACCAATCGTCGGTGTAACTTTGGGCTGCGTACCCTTCCCGTCCCGGCCCTTCGAGTGGTATTCATCTTCCATTCGGTCATGCTAGGCACTGTTACCTGACTCCGCCTGACGCCTCGGAGACGCAGACGGCTGTCTTGATGGCAAAAGAAAATGAACAGCCGGAACACCCGAGCGCTATGCCGATCTTGGAAAGATGCGTCAAAAGTCCCGCTCCTATTGACGATGTTGTAGCACGCCCCCGCCTCTTTCCAAGATAAGCGACGGCTGCATGCAACACAATCTGCACAGCACACACTCCCTTGGCGCCTTGCTCTTCATTGCCGGAAGATGATCATTGGACCATGTCCGAGATTTCATCGTGACTGAGTCGTCGCTTCCAGGTCCTGCACCTGCTCTGGGGTCTCATTGAATCCTCGACCTCGCAATGGGTCGGTATACGGCCAATTGGCAAACAGCCAACTCCAAGTCGCGATACAGGGGGTCCGTACGCCATCTTCCGCCCGCCACCCCAGTCTGCTCGTTCTTGTCCAAGATTACCAGAGGCGCTGCTGCAAGAACCTTTTATTCATTTAACCTAATCCATTGGAGTGCGCCTCAACAAACGCCAGCACCCAAACGAGCCCTCTTCTCGCGCCGATAATCACTGTCAACACTGCATTATTGAAAGCCCGTCATGACTACGGACTCGGATGACATGATGAGCCCAAGCTCTAACACTGTGGAGCTCCGACTCGCCTCCGGCAATGGGCCCGTGACCCGGGCCGTTCTGCGAACGCCTGTCCGTGACGCCAAGCCTTCTGAGATCCCGGTCATCGACCTGTCGGGCATCTTCAGCGACAACCTGGCGGACCGTGAGGGCGTAGCCAGCCAAATTCACGATGCCTCGTCCAACATGGGGTTCTTCTATATCAAGAACCACGGGATATCCCTCAAGGAGATCCGCGCTGCCTACGAGGCCGCGCTGGACTTCTTCCGACAGGACCCCGAGGAGAAGATCAAGGCGGACGCCACCCAGGGCCCGTTTGATAGCGGCTGGCGGGGCCCGAAGACACAGCGCGTGAACGCGGACGAGGGCGTCGACGTTCGCGAGACTTACAGCGTCTTGTACGACGCGCGGCTCGATCCCACGGTCGGGGACGCCGCAAAAATCCCCCCCGAGGCAGCTCAATACATCGGCCAGGGAAGGCCTGCGTTCGAGGCAACAGAAAGCGTGCCGCAGCTGAAGGAATGCCTCGAGCGGCACTACAGGTCATGCCTGGCCCTCGCTCGCGTCATGACGAAGGCCTTCGCCCTGTCTCTCGGCCTCCCTGAGGACGCCTTTGACAGCAAGGTGCAGTATCCCGACGCCTCGCTCGAGGTCAACTTCTACCCGCCCCTCGCACAGGGCAGCGGGGCACCCAAGGACGCCGACACCCGCACGTCCATCGGGTCGCACACCGACTTCCTGCTCTTCACCATGCTCTGGCAGGACGACGTGGGCGGGCTGCAGGTGCTCAACCACGAGGGCCAGTGGATAGCCGCGCAGCCCATCGAGGGCCACCTCGTCGTCAACATCGGCGACTACCTCCAGCGCATCACGAACGACAGGTATGTCAGCACGGTGCACCGCGCCAAGAACTGGAGCGGTCGCGAGAGGGTGAGCATTCCGTTCTTCTGGGGGTTCGGCCTGCACGAGAGCTGCAAGGTGCTCGACAGCTGCCTGGGAGAGGACGGCTCGAGCAAGTACGATGAGATCAGGTGCGTGGACTGGGTGGAGAGGAGGCTCGGCCACCTGTTTGACATGACCCATGGCGGCATGTCGTGAGCCATAATAGCAGGTTAGAGGCATTGCTTAGTTCTACACAATCAAACTGAAGGTGTGTTGATGTTGCTTCATTTCTTCCATGAACTATAGAACCGCTGCATTGTGTTGTAACCTGACGGCCAGCTCGGTATGAGCTCGGCCTCCGCAATACCACGACAATCATGATGCCCTTGAACAATCTTCCCCTCCTTCCTCGCACCCGTTGCGTCAGGACAGTGGCGGGCCGGTTGTTGCGGAGCGCTTTGCTTGCCGTGAGGGAGGCGCCTTTCGGCTGCCCATCCTTGACCTGGGGATAACCCGACTTGCAGCTAGAACATGCAGCTGGACAGAAGCAGTAGTGATATGCCAGATTTCCGAGCTGAGACAGGGCCGTCATAAATATGCAAAAGCAGGCCACTGAGGCGCAGCAGTTCAAGCATGCAGATCCTCCCCTGTCGTGAGTCGTCTCCACCAATACCTTTGGCCCTGCGGCTGGCTGGATACAGGGTTGCTCTACCAAACACCAGAAATAGATCTTTGCATATTAATACATGCAGAGCTCCAAAGTTTCTTCAGATCAGACGGACACTAATCATGTATGCACATCCCTTCTTGTACATGCATGCATGACGGTGCAGACCGGGATCTACACCGTCCGAGTGCCGGCATGGAGTGCAACCCATCAAGCTTTTCCAGGATCTCCACTGTGCAAGTCCCTGTATGCAAGCCAACCCATCCCACTTTTCCGCGATTTCCGCTATCCCAGGTGCCTCCATGCAATGCAGCCCATCACGCTTTTCCCGAAAAGGCAACGCCCTCGACCTGAATACTAATCTTCATGTATGGACTGTAAGCCTGCTGCTACTCGGCAACATGTCTCTGCGCCTCGTGGCATTGACGAGCTGCCGGCATAGGGCAACCTTCTCTTTTGTGCCTTCGTGATTGGTCTGTGTTTGAGCCCGACATCGGAGACAAGTCGCGGTCGCAACGCTGGTGTTCGCTAGCTGTCTACCTGTCCTCAGTAGCAACATCAACACACACACCACCACTTGCCACCCGTCCTTTCCCTGCGTTGCCATCAGGTCACCCACGACATACGACCACGTACAGCTACAGCAGTTTCTGTATTTCGGTACCCCCACAGCTTCTATAGCTACTGCTACCAGCAACAGCTCACCGCCTCTTCTCGAACCAAACACTCCCCCCTTTTGCATGCCCTTCCCCTGTCCCGATCTTCGCCATCAGCCCTTCGACCCCGCCGTCCACGCCCGCCACAAACTCTCCGCCCCAAAAGTCCGCCATCGAGTTCGTGTCATCATACCACACCTCGATCACCCAGAACGCACCCGAGACGTGCTTGAACCGTAGCGCGTACATGAACAGCATATCGTCGCGCCGTGCTACCAGCGGCGTCCTGCTACCGGGCTCGGCTTTCTCAATGTGTAGCACACCATAGCCCTCGTTAAAGTACGTGCCCACCAGCCGTGCGGCGTCGAGAGGCGACGGCAGAGGCGGGTCGGGCCTTGCCGGGTACAGAATGTCGACGGCATTGTCTATGTCGCGGGCCTCTTTTTGCGCGGCCGCCCTCATGCTGTAAACGGGACTAGGGTTAGCTCAATACTCCCGAGAACACCGTTGGCTGGCTTGACTCACTGCTCGCTTATGTTGAAGCGTGCCTCTTCTGGGACCCCCAGCTTGTCTTCTATCAGCCTCCACGCAATGGTCTCCTCGGCCGCGTTTCCGGGCGCCGCCACGTTAGCCATAGCCACCACGCCGTACCTCTTCTCGGGGAGCCAGAACACCTCCGTCGCGTATGCAACTTCCGTGCCGCTGCTCATGTAGACAGTGGCGCCGTGGGCCACCTTCTGCTTCCAGCCGGCGCCGTCGAGCGTCTCACCGGGGCCTGACCTAGCCTCCCGTGCGGCAACCGTCCTCGCGGTCTTGATGTCGGCGTGCGTCAGCCTGGAAAAGGGCGCAGACTCGTGCAGAAGACACTTGATCCACTTGGCGTAGTCGAAAACGTTGGTGATGACGAAGCCGGCTCCGCTGCCGGGACGTACCTCGTCAAACTCGAGGAGGTCATACTTCTGCTGGGCCTCGTCCCAGTAGTATCCCGATGCGAGCTTCTGGGGCGCCTCAAAGGCGTCTTGCGTGCTGCAGTACGTGGCGGTCATATCGAGGGGCCCGAAGATGGCCTCGCGGAAGTGGTCGCCGAGCCACTTGTGCGTCAGGGTCTCAATGACATGACTCAGGGCCACATACATCAGGTGGCTGTACTGCCAAGTCGTCCTCGGATCAGCGCTGAGCTTGATGCCGCGCAGCCGCCTTACCATGGCCGCAATGGTGAGCGGCTCGCCTCCGGGCTCGGAGAGACGAGCCCAGGCGTATTCGTGCGGCGCTATACCGGTGCGGTGGCTGACGGCATCGTCGAGGGTCAGGTGGGCCGTCGCCCACTCGTCGCCGCCCACAACGAAGTCATCTCTGATGAGCGACGATATCGGCGTAGCCCATCCAGCGCCCTCGAGAGACGAGTGGTTCTTGCTGTTGATCATGTGCGAAAGGGCCGCAGCCGTCATAGCCTTGGTCGTCGAGCCCGCATAGAAGAGCGTCTCCGGCGTCGCCCTGACATCGGGTAGCTCAGCGAAGCCAAAGGCCTGTTCGAAGAGGTTCTGCCGTTAGCTGCAGTCCAGTTTCTTTTCTTTCCCCCTGCACTTACACGCGGTGAATTGTACTTGCCTGTGTGAAGACGTCTTCGCCATCGATTACTGCGATTGCCAGACCGGGAACTTTCCATTCATCCATCACTCGCTCGACGTAGGCGGAAAAGTCGCCAGTGAATGGCCCATGGGGCGTCATTGTAGCAGATGTCGCTGGATCCGGCATTGGCGTCTGTTTCTGGCCTTGAAAGCCGATTGAACCTGCCACGCCCCACACCAGAAGCAGTGTGAGTAGAGCGTGGGTTGTGACAGTATTCATGAAGCGGAAGGGCATATCTTGCATTCGCGGCTGAAGCGAGGAAGACAGGAGCAGAAATGGGGACAACAAGAGTAGTGCTACGCCATGGGCATGCTATAGCAGCCGGATAATACATCCTCTCTGCTCGTCGCGGTACAAACTCACCATGCTAAAGGTTGGGTCTCGGGGGGGGGTCCACACCATGGTGGGTCAGGGGACTGTATTTCCAGTACGTGGTACATGTCCCGACAATGGAGGACCAGCGACGATCCAGACGATCCCCAAGAAAACTGAACGGGAGTAAGGCCGAGCGTCTGCAGGGATCCCATAGTGCCCGTGGCCCCAGGGGCCCTCATTTCGGCGCTAACGTTGTACCTCAGTTCCGAGTCTCGGCCAGATGAACGTAGCCAAAGTCTATTCGCGCCAAGACGGGTCGCTGTTCATATGCAGTCGCGGCCCGATGCGATAGCATCTTGCGTTGTGGCGTCCAGCCGGTCGAGCCGGAAACAGGAATCACGCGCGGGGCAAGCACCGTGACGTTCCCCTCACTACTACGCAAGGGTAAGTGCGACCACATCTTAGACCTTGTCGAGGAAGCGGTGAGGACGAAGTATAGTTTCTTGGAAACAGTCCCTCGCACCGATCGCACATTGGCTTCGTGGCTTTTGCTTTCAGGCATCCACACGGGGTGACTAAGGGACGGGATGGGCATGCGGAGATGGACGGATAGGTACACGCCCAGAGGCCGGTTACCCGGGCGCCACGCCACGTCAGTCAAGCGCCTGATCGAGCTAGAACGAATATGGTGCATTAGCTGAAACTGCCAGGCATTTCGGGTGTGCTGTGCCGCCTACTAGCACACGGTGAGGGACGAGCGGCGTGTTGCTATCAATCGAAGGTGTCCGCGATCGTCGAGCCGCAAGTCGAACGAGACGAGCTGCTGCGTGATATGCAGCCAAGGGTTTGGTGTAAGGGGGCGGTGTGAAATATTCCCTGGACAATTGGAGAAAGCGACCCTTCCACGCACTACGGGCTTGGTCCATGTTTTGGACGCTTGCTTCGAGGAGGAGTCGCGTATGGATGGAGGCAGTCAGGTTCCTCCCTTCGACTGCAAAGTGGATTTGTAGATCTGACTGGACGAAATCTGAGCTTTTCTTCCGTCTTCGCCGCCTACGCCTCAGGACAGGCATCTCCCAAACCCAACGGTTTCTCTAAACTCGACCAAGAAACAAACCCGACAGGCCTTCTGTCCATATCACCCATCTGCTCACCACGACCTACCTCGACAGGCTCCCAGCAGCATCATGTTAATCGACCCCAACACCAACTGGGGCGCTGTCGCAGGGCGCGCCTCCATCTCAGCCGCCGCATGCTGGACGCTTTACTCAGTGGCCGTTTATGTGTACAGGTTGACGCTGCACCCCCTTGCCCGCTACCCCGGACCAAAGTTCGCGGCAGCATCCTATCTCTATGAGTTCTGGTACGACGTCGTGCTTGACGCTCGGTACACGGATGAGATCGAGAGGCTCCATAAGAAATATGGTAAGCATCTAGGCGCCTCGTGTTGCGACGGAGAGAACCTCCGACTCACTAAGCATGATTTTCCGGCCAGGTCCCCTGATCCGAATCAACCCACACGAGCTGCACTGCAGCGACCCAAACTTTGTCGATGTCTTATACCCGCAGGCGGGCAACCGCAGACGTGACAAGACGGTCCATCAGATGTCGGGATTCGGGGGGTAAGTTCAGAACCTATCCCGCTTCCATGAGATGGCCAACTAACAAGACCCTGCGTGAAGTCTGCACCAGGTATATGCAAATCCAATGCCCCCGATGGAGAATCCATGACAAGATGGTGAAGCATACTGACAGCAGGCCGGTTGATTCAAGTCAACCGTCGCCACCATAGAACACGCCCACCACCGCATGCGCCGTGCACCACTCAACAACTTCTTTTCCAAGGGAAAGGTCCTGAAGGCCGACGGTGTTGTCCACCAGAGGTCTCGACAACTGTGCGACAAGATACTGGCGCAGACCGGGCGCGGCTGGTTTGACGCCGGAGGAGCCTTCAACTGCTTCACCACCGACGCCATCGTGGAATACTGCTACGGGCAGTCCCCCGGGTTTCTCGACCAGGAGGGCTGGGAGCCAAACTGCAAGGACATCTTCGAGGCCCTCGAGACCAGATCCCACTTCACCAGACATCTTCCCTGGGTTCGACGCGCGCTCCACTGGGTCCCACTGTACGTATTGAAAACACATGTCGCGAGAATGATGTGCCTCTGGGCCAGCGCCGAGTTCCGTTTGTGCTGACACCAACCGGCCAGGGCTGTAATGCGAACACTCTCCAGTACTTATGACACGCCGCTGCGCTACCACGTCCAGATGCCCGACCAGATGAAGCGGGTGATCGCAGTAAGGGGGGCAAAGGAGGCCACAACCGTCCCCGTATTCGCAGAGCTGCTCAACTCGGACCTGCCGGCACAGGAGAAGATGCCCAAGCGAATCGCCTATGACACCAACGCGGCCGCCCTGGCCGGGCCCCAGTCGACGGCGACGTGCCTGAGCAACATAGTCTACCACCTCATCAAGCACCCAGAGATTGCCGAGAAGCTCAAGGAAGAGGTCCAAGCGAACGTGCCCGACCCAAACGAAATACCCAGCTGGCTGTCCCTGGAGAAGCTGCCGTACCTCAGTGCTGTCATCCTCGAGGGCCTCCGGCTGATCTTCGACTTCTCGCAGGAGCGGCTCTCCTATGAGCCCTCGCAGGAGAGGCTTGCGCGCGTGGCAGTGGACCAGGACCTGCAGTACGAGGACAAACGCGCCGCAGAGAATGGCTCCCCCAAGAAGGTCTACACCATCCCTCGCGGCACCGCCGTGGGCATGTCGGCCTGCTTGGTGCACATTGACGAGGAGATATTCCCAGAGCCGAACAAATTCCGGCCCGAGAGGTGGCTGGACGAGAACGGGCGGAGACACAGTCACCTCGACCGCCATCTCCTCAGTTTCTCCAAGGGAAGTCGTTTCTGTGTCGGTTTCCAGTAAGTGACTTTCCTTCCGCCCCCCCTTTCCGCAGTTCCCACTTGCCTCTCTTGCGTAGGCTTTTGGCTGACATCCCTACAGACTGGCATACTGCGTTTTGTATGTGAGCGTGGCGGAGCTGGCGCTGCGTGTCTTCCCTCGTTTGGAGCTTCGTGATCGTAATCGCCACGGGCCCGAGAATGTCTACAACGAGCGTGGCGAGAAGGAGCCGAAGAAAACAACGAAGGGATACGACATTAGGGTCATCGATTTTTGATTCAGAGGGAATGGACTTTTGTCATGTCTCTCTTCTTTCCGAGTTTTCGTCTCGTTTTATTATCTCATTCGTTCATTCCCCCCTTTAGCTTTCCCTTTCTCACTTTTGCAACCTCCATATTTCATAGCTTCGCAGGTTCATAAAAAAGAAGGCCACCTCCAGCTTGATTATTTATCTCAACTGCGTGGTATTGTTGTTTTGTTATGGATCTACTCGCAGCCGTCTGGCTCTAAGATACTCGTAGTCCGGCATGGCCTCGCGCACTACCTTGGCAATACGTTGAGCTGCATCCGCTCCAAACTCGGTCTTCCACTTCTCCTCCTCGTGTCCAATATCAATCGCGTCCTGTGCCTTGCCCTTGATGATTCCTGTAGATTGGTGTAGAGTAGACCGCATGACCAGTTGACCCGGAGCTATCTGAGATAGATCGTCCTGCTTGAGCTCATCCCAGCTGAATCGCAGTTTCTTGGGGTCCATGTTGAGCCTCTGGCAATACAGTGCCATCGTGTCCGGACTGGATATGATGTCGTTCGCCTCGAGTATAATTGGCCAGGCGTGTCGCTCGTCGGCGGGGCAGGGGAGCTTGTCGCGCCACTGAACGTACAAGTCGTAGAGTTGGCGAGACCACTTCACTGATATCATGAAGGCCGCATAGTCATCCGCCGCCGCCTCCTCGCTGCCTTCCATCTTGACGATCGTCCTAAAATAGGACGGAAACGCCAAGGCCGGGTGTCTGATGAGAAAGGTCGGCAGCCACGTCTGGAGGAACTCGTCGGGCACGATGGTGTAGTTTTGCTCGGACCATGTCGAGGCAGCCGTGTCTTCGACCCTCAATGGCGCACCATTGATGCTAGTCCCAAAGACCAGACGGCTGCGTTCCTCCGGGCTTGCGAGAAAGGAGGTGTGCTCCTTTACAAAAACGGACTGGCCCTGTGTGTGCTTGGAATCCAGCCATGTGCGCATGTCGTCAAAGCACTCCTGGTAGCACTTCTGCACCCGGTTCCTCTCCTCGGAGGTCCAGTCGGCGGCAGATTTGCTCCGCAGGGGGCGCTCGATAAGCATGTCGTCGGCACGGATAAAGAAGTAGCCGCCATCGAGCTCGCCAGGAGAGACGTTTGGCTGGGACTCGAGATTGAGGATCTTGACTAGGAGGTTGGATGTGGTTCTGGGGTACGAAATTAGATAGTACCGCAACGACGGCGAAGCTGTATGGGCGGTCATGGCGAATGTAGCAGGGAGAGGCTTTTCGACGTGTTGGACCGTGAGAGAGAGGGTTGTTCTCTTCCTGACACGGCTTGCGTGCTGGTGCTGAGGGTAGAGGATGGCGAGGCAGCACAGCGGCGATAGCATGAAGCAGCACATCTGCCCACCGGGTTGGAAACAGCACTGCCGTACTCTCGTCTCCAGCTACCGCCCAGCCGTGAGCTGGCAGAGCCCAGCACTGAGCCGGGAAGCCCTGTCGCAACCCCGGGCGGCAAGCGCGGCGCTCAGTTCCCTGTGTCCGCCGGCAGCTCCGCTGGCTAGGTTCAGCTCGTTTCTGGCACGCCTCTCTAGTTTTAGGACATCTACCTGCGGTCGACGTTCGCATGTGAGGGAATTAGTGGCGCTTATAAGCCCAACCTCGGTGATTTCTAATGCATGAAAATCAAGTCTGAGCCAAGTGGCGCTCTCGTGCCCACCTGCGAGACGACAAGCTCGGCATGTTCTGCCATTAGTGGTCGGCTGCGCAGTGACAGTTGTGGCGATACATGCAAGTAAAATGAAAAGGCGAGGGAGGGGTGGCGGGCGAGAAAGAAGAGGGGGGGGGGGGGTGGAAATTGGGAGGCTGCGGAGTGGCAATATGCCATGCTCCCTCGTACAGTGAATTACCTGCAGCGGAAACAGTGCACCCATGCATCCGGCCGAATTGTTCAACTCTGCTGCTAAACGAGGTTGCTGCGGGTGCATACTTGTCGTGGTGCATATGCCCCACTCCCCCGAGTACCTGACGAGCTTGTTCATCATCTTTCCCCTCTCATATGGACGGTCCAGGGTGAAGCCCACGCTGCCTAGTGCAGATCATCTGTCCGCTATTCAGTAATCATCCGGACCGAGGAAAGAGGGGGTGCTCCTTCAGCCCACATGCTGCTCTGCGCCCACTTCCTCGCTTGCAATTGCATCTGTACTATTGTTGACCTGCAGAGTTAGCGAGGAGTGAGAGTGGCCCTTCTTGTTCAGTTCGTACGGCGGGTGGTTTGCAACCCTCCTAGCTGTACCGGAGGCCTTGGCCGGAAACGACGCGGCCATCGCCCCCACTACTACGCAGGCATCTTTGTCCACCACCCCATCTGCAGAGCTGTACAGAGCTTTGTGTATTTTGTGCCGGTCCGAAAAACAGTCTGACACGAGATAGTCCCGACAGACACAGTCTGTGCTGTCACGATGGAGCTTCAAAGTTTAGGGTTGACATTGCTCATTGTTTTTCTGGCATACCGGGCGTCCATCTGCTTCTACCGGCTCTATTTCCACCCTCTGGCCAAATTTCCCGGCCCCAGGCTAGCCGCGGTGACCACACTATGGCGGGCATATCATCAGGTCTGGCGGGATGGCAAGCTACTACACACAACGAGGGAGCTGCACAAGCACTACGGCCCCATAATCCGGATCTCGCCGAACGAGCTCGACTTCTGCGACCCGCAGGCCTTCTTCGACATCTACAACACCACGTTCAACGGAATAAAGGACCCGGACTTTTACAACCATCTCCGGGTCGAGTCTGACACCATGTTGATCGTCGACGGTGATCCGGCTGAGCACAAGGCACGTTTCCGTCCGGTTGCAACGCTCTTCTCGTCCCGTCAATACGAGGTGCACCAAGCCAAAATCCTGGAAAGGGTCGAGCAATTTACCAACCTCGTTGCCTTGTCTGCCAAAAGTGGACGTGTCTGCAGTTTGGCCGCGGGATATCGCTCATTAACAATTGCCATGATGTACGACTTCATCTTCACCGACGTCCCTGACCGGTTCAGGTCGCTTTGCGGCCCTGCTTTCGACGACCCGCTCACGGTGGCTTCTGCGGAATCGCTCAACTGGACGTCATGGCTGATCAGGAACTTCCCCGTGTTCTCTGCTATGGTGATGAAGCTGCCGCCCGCCATGGTGGCCCCGATGACACGCGCGTTTGACGGGGCAACGCGCATGTTCGAGGTAAGTCAGACACGCCCGCGAAAGAAAACATGTAAAAGAACATGTAAGCGCTCCCTTGGAGGGATTTCCACTGACAAGCGAGCAATGTTGGAATGTAGATATTAGCAGAGATCGTCGAACACGAGAAGAATTTGAAAGGCGCCAAGAACCCAGACTGCGTAGCACAGCGCCTTCTGAACGAGCATGTCCACGAAAAGTCCGCAGTGGCCGAGGCCACTCCAGACTCGGTGGTCAGATCTGAAGCCATCGGCTTTATGCTTGCTGGGACCGTTGATCCGCCCAATATATTATCACTAACCACTTTCATGGCCGCCACAGACCCGGCCCTCCAGGAGCGGCTCTATCAAGAGCTCAAGTCATCCTGGCCTGTCATGGAAAGCCCCACCCCTTCTTACAAGGTCTTAAAGAGTCTTCCAGTTCTCGTACGTTATGAAACTCGGCAGAATCCAGCCGTTGTCTTACAAGCTACTCAATACTGACATGGCAAACATCATTTTATAGAGGGGCATAGTGCACGAGGGCCTCCGATTTACGCATGGCGTAGCTACAGGGCCGTCTCGGCTCGTCGGCAAAGGCGGTGCTCGGATTGCTGGCTACGATATCCCCGCAGAGGTAATGTGCTCAGTATTTGTCCGAAATCTCCATCGCTCTGACCGGAAACACCCTCTGTAGGCCGTGGTTGCAGCCCCGTCCTACTTTGTACACATGGACCCCAAGGTCTTCCCGGACCCCGAAAAGTTCGAACCAGACAGGTGGGCCGAGGAGGACCGCCCCAACTCGCTCGTGGCCTTCTCCCGAGGCCGCCGCATGTGCCCCGCCGAACAGTGAGTATCACGCCTCCGCTGCACTCAACAAAGCATCCCAGATACGAGATTGCTAAAACTGGAGACATTCCGAGTAGGTACTCGCTGATGATGATGTATACCGCCCTCGCTGCTGTCTTCCGGCGATTCCGGGTGGAACCTTATGATACGACGTAGGTATCGACTTGCCGTGAAGACAAGAGCCATCCAGCTAACCCGTTGTCGCAGAATGAAAGATTTTGAATGGAACCAGTATATCTCCATCATGTTTTCTGGTAGACCACTGCGCGCAATCATAGAAAAAAGATCAGACTAGTTTTCAAATGGTGGAGACACACGGTCCTTCGTTTACAGCAGTAAGGTTTTGTCCTCTAGTCGAGACCATTGAGCAGTTGTTAGGCAATGGATATCAGCCCGCCTGTCACGTAGTGTTAGCCTAGTAGTAAATGCCTGTCCGCAGTATTAAAAGAGCCCCAGTATCGCGTCTGGCCGAGTTTCGGATGGTGCCAGGTCCCGGCCTCAAACTATCCTGTTTACAGCTATTCGACCAGACCAAACGAATGTGACATTTGCAGCGCTTCAGGCAGCTGGACATGACCTCGACCAACCACTACGGCCATGCCTGAAAATGACCGAATGAAGCCATGGGAGGAACCAGTGTCGAATGCGGCAGACCAATTGAGGTGAAGTAGAGGATGACGTTTGGCGGGGGAGGGGTTAGGTATAAAGGAGCAACGAAGTGACTGGCCCCGCTTTCCCCCCTCCAACCTTCATTATCCTCCACAACAACCATTGCCCTTCTCCCGTATCTCGTTCACAGCTCCACCGAAGCAAGATTCTGGTCGACTAGCTCCTCCACATTGTCCATTTGCAACCATGGCTGCCCCGATACCCTCTCATATCCTCATAATTGGTGCCACTGGAAACATTGGCGGGTACATCACCAACAGCGTGTTGCAAGCCACGCCCCCTTTCCCGAAAGTCACCGTCTTCACGTCGGCGGCCACTGCATCTGCTAAGGAAAATCTCCTCAACACTTGGAAAGCGTCTGGCCTCTCTGTTATTGTCGGCGACGTCACTAACTCGAACGACATCACCAACGCCTATCGCGGCATTGACACAGTCATCAGCTGCGTCGGGCGGGACCTCCTGGACCACCAGAAGGAACTGATCCGGCTCGCCGAGGAATCGGAGGACGTGCAATGGTTCTTCCCCTCCGAGTACGGCACCGACGTCGAGCACAACCCGACGAGCCTCCACGAGAAGCCACATCAGCCGAAGCTGGCCATCCGCAAGTACGTCGGAGAGCACACGAGGCGCTTGAAAGTCACGTACCTCGTCGTTGGTCCGTACTTCGAGATGTGGGTGGGTACGGGCAATTTCGGATATAAGCTGGGCGGCTTCGACATCAAGAATAAGGAAGCTGCAGTCATCGCGGACGGAGAAGGGCGCATTGGCTTTACGACCATGCCAGAGTATGTGTACCCGCAAGAGCGTGCAACCCAACAGACACGATGAGCTAACGAGCGACCATAGTACGGGAAAGGCAGTAGTCGCGGCTCTCCGGCACCCCGCGGTATCGTCCAACCAGTCTCTTAAGGTGGCGTCGTTTGTCGCAACGCCGAACCAGGTCCTTGAGGAAATCGAAAAGCAGACTGGCGCCAAGTTCACTGTGAAGCATATTCCGCTTGCCGAAGTAGAGACGTTCGAAGCCCAGATGTACAAGGAACAGAACCCCTTCGCCGTAGGACCCACGTTGAGGCGTATATGGGCCACGGGAGGGACTCTATACGACAAGTGGGACAACGAGAGGCTTGGACTGGGCAGTTGCGATATGGAGGCGCTGGCAGACGTTGTACAGAGGCACGTTCACGGAGAAACTTATTGAGCCGCCTCGGGCCACACCGACGGGGGCTGCCCACGTTTGGCCAACTACTTGTCAACACAACTAACCGCACAAGGGTAGATGGCCTCCGAGATGCGGTGGACAAGAGCAGAATGCGTATTTACTTAGTAGCGACAGAGCTATTCTGATGCCAATTGCTCCCGTCCGAATAAGAGCGACATGTTGTCGGTGACCGCTTTTATTGTCGAATCTACTCATTGCGCGAAAGGCCCTGTTGTATAGCGGAGCTACACCCACACCCAGCTCGACTCCTCGGGAGTCGCCTTCTTGACACCAAGCTTCTGTCCGAGAGCAACCCACCCGCCCGTATAGTTGAGGGTCCGAAACGCGACCGGGCACGCCCTCTCTCCAAAAGCCGATTCCAGAGCCGCCTCAACGACGGCATAGTCCACGAATCCCAGGTCCTCGACAGCATCACGCGTCAGCAGCTCCTTGAACATGCGCTGCAGAGGCCCGTCCTTCGGCCACGTCGTCGGCGCCGAGAAGGGAGCCTTCCTCCGCCGGTACACCTCGTCGGTCACAAAAGGCCGCACGGCCTCACGGAGGATCCATTTCTCCATGACGGCCTTCCTGGCGGCGCTGGCGTTCCTCCACCGCGGGCTATCCATGCTATCCTTATCATCGATGCCACCTTGGTTGGGTGGCGCGTACCTCAGCTTGGTGGAGGGCGGGAGCGAGTTGACATACTCGGTCAGCTTGTGGTCTAGGAACGGCGTCCGGGCCTCGATGCTGTGGGCCATCTCTGCGCGGTCGCCCTCGCACGTCAGGAGGGTGTTTGCTAGCGCCGACTTCTGCCAAATGTAGAGGCTCGCGTGTAGGTTATGCCACTGGTCTTTGATCTTGGATAGGACATCGGGCGAGATGCTATCAACCGCGGTTTTGCGCGTGTCGTACCCTTGTGCTTGCTTCTTCACCCAAAGCGAATAGAGAGTGCTGTCTGGCTCCAAGCCTTGAATGATCGATGGCATGGTACTTCCGTTGATAGGCTCTAGCACGCTGTCATCAAAGCCACTGTAGCTTCGGCCGCCCTCGTTTGCCGTCCTTGCGCGGCTCTCGTTGATTGCCGATGTCTGCAAGCTCACTCGTAGCTTGGTGTCATCGGCCAATACGTCAGGCATGGCTGCGTCGGGCTCGTAAAGGTATTGCTGCGTCAAGAAGGCGTAGCCGCCGAAATGCTCATCGGACCCTTCGCCCGTGAGAATCACCTTCAGACCTTCTTGCTGCGGCAGTGACGATAGGGCGAACTTGGCTACTGAATTGAGGTCCATGTGGTGCTGCTCGTTGTGGTAAGCAGCTTTGACAAAGTCGTCGGCCAGCCGCCGCTCATCAGCGGTGTGTCTGTGCATTCCGACGCCCAGCCATTTGGCCGTACGGTCGGCTATGTCTTGGATGAGATGTTAGCTGAAGAGCAACAAATATTATGCATGCACTCCCTCACTCCCTCTCTCTTTCTCTCTCCCACACACACACCCACAGACGCGCATATCATATGCAAGTATTCGCTGGTGTAGAAGGTATGTACTTACTAGACTCGTCGTAGCCTGAAGTTTTGGGAAACTCGATGCTAAAGCATGCTACGTGAGTGGCCCTGTCGCTGCCAATCTTGACGTGTTCGGTACGAGCTAGATGCGTCACGATGCCGGCAATGGCCGATGAATCAATTCCACCCGATAGGTAGATGCCAATGGGAACGTCGGCACGCATGCGAAGGCGGACGGCGTTGATGAGCCGCTCGCGTACTCCCTGGACCATTTCCTCAACAGTACGGGTCTCCAGTTTGGTCTGCATCTCCTGTTAGCGACATCCAATTTGGCTTGAGCGTAGTCACCTAATTGTTGACTGAGTGGACGCAACGAAGCACTTTCTCGGATGGTTCTGCTACTCCGTAGCGCTGCAACTAACCTTGTCTTGGAATTCCGCATCCCAGTATCGGCGCATCTGGATCCCGCGCTCGTCGGTGATTTCCATCCAGTGGCCCGGTCTAAGGGACCGGACATTCTTGAAGATCGTCCGCTCATCCACGAGCCAGCCCGAATCAACGATGCTCTGGACGTCCCATTCCGGCTGCCACCCCAGTGGCTTGAGAGCCTTGACCTCCGCGGCCATGATGACCCTATCTCCGACCACGGTCCAGAAAAGAGGCTTGATACCAAAGCGATCACGCGCGGCAATGATGCGCTGGGTGTCTAGTCTCTGGTCCACAAGGACAAAGGCAAACTCTCCGCGAAGATGCTCGAACAAGCCAGGGGCCCCGTGAATCTGGTAGAGGGCGACAACTAGCTCGCTGTCACTATCGCTGGTGAATCGGTAGCCCCAGTCCCGGGCGCAGACGTCGCGGAGCCTGTCAAAGTCGTAAATCTCGCCATTGACCACGGCATGGATAGAGTCGTCGGCGTTGTGGATGGGCTGGTCGCCTGCTGGAGAGAGGTCATTGATTGACAGGCGGCAATGGCCCAGGCCAACTGAGCCATCCTGGCTGACCCAGGTTCCAGAGCCGTCCGGGCCGCGATGTATTATGGTGTCGAGGCCTTGCTGGAGCTTTTGGGAGAGCTCTTCGGGCGACGTTTTGGCGCCGTGATCGACAACCCGATCTCCATTTGCTGTTGTTGTCTGCCCTGCGCCTGGGCAGTGGCAGCTAGCCACAATGCCACACATTTGGATGTCTGGCGAATCGGCAGTATGGGCAAAGATATCGTTGTGAAAATATAAAACAACCTGTAATGGCAGAAACACGTTTCCGATCGTCAATGGTAAGCAGGAAGGCAGAGGCCAAACACACAGCGTGGAGGCAAGGGTTACGCCGCATTTTGTACGATCAGCAGCACCATATACATAATAATGTATCTATACATGTAAGACAGTAGACGCCACACACCTGTGGTGTGGGTCATGGATATGCTCGCAGCGAGCTGACTGGCAGGGTAGCTTGTCCTTGGCTTGGTATGAGCAGACCCCCCCCGGGCCC